>JAREIK010001857.1:84852-91676 GCA_029783825.1 Sapria himalayana | reverse complement strand
ATAAAAAATCAACTAAGTGGTCAAGTTTCCCATGAAGGGGATTCATTAATGAATGAATTTAGTAAAGTAATCACCGATGATCAAAATCAAATGATGGAGAGGATTCCCGAGGAAGAAGAGGTAAAAAATGCGGTTTTTAATCTGGACAAGGATAGCGCGGCAGGCCCAGATGGCTGGAATAATTATTTTTTTCAGCTAAATTGGCAAATAATTAAAAATGATCTAGTCCCTGCAATTGCTAGTTTTTTTGTAGGGGCGGAAATTCCAAAGACTTGGGCAAACTCATTTATTGTGTTAATACCCAAAAAAGAATCACCACAGAAATGTGAGGATTTTATGCCAATAAGCTTATGTAATGCAATTTATAAGATTCTTACGAAAATATTACAAAAAAGATTAAGTAATATCTTACCACTTATTATCTCTCAGGAACAAACGAGTTTTGTTAAAAATAGGCTAATGATTGAAAATATATGACTAGCATCGGAAATGATGAGGGAGTTACCAATAAAAACAAGAGGAAATAATCTAATTGTTAAACTAGATTTATCTAAAGCTTTTGATAGGGTAGATGGGACACTCTTTGTTTTGCTATGAGGAAATTCGGATTCTCTGAATTATGCATTGATTTAATATACAGATGTGTCTCAAGTGCATGGGTTAAAATCATCGTAAATGGGAAGAAAGGTGGCGAATTTATGCCAAAAAGGAGTTTAAGGCAAGGGGACCCACTTTCTCCCTTATTATTTGTTATATACCTAGAATTGCTAATTCTTAATTTAAATAAAAGAATGACAGAAGGCAAAATTATTCCTTTTAGACAGCCAAAAAATACCCCACGAATAGGTTGTTTGGCATACGCTGATGATCTAATAATTTTTACGAATGCTAGTAAAAGATCTTTGAGGAACCTAATGGATCTTTTACAAACATTTGAAACAGAAACTGGGCAAATAGTGAACAAAAAGAAGTGTCAATTTATGATAGAAAAAAAAACCATAGAGAAAGAGGCAAATAAGATTAAGAATATAACAGGTTTCACTCACAATAAAGGAGCCTTAATGTATTTAGGCTGTCCTATATATGAGGGAAGATTGAGAGAAAATTATTTAGCATTCTTACCGGATAAAATCAGAAAGAAAATAGCTGGCTGGATAGAAGAGATACTGGGTTTCGGGGGGAGGATCACTCTTATTTCTAACGTACTTCAAAGTACATTGGTACATATACTATCAGTCATTCACCCACCAAAGAAATTTACTAAAAAACTAGAATCAGAAATGGCTAACTTCTTATGGGGCAAAAAACAGGGAAAAAATAAACTTCACTGGAAGAACTGGGAAGATATTTGCTTCCCAAAAGAGGAAGCAGGTTTAGGTATAATTAACTTGTAGGACATAGCCACAACATGAGACTGCAAAGGATGGTGGAGGCTAAAAGACAGTGATAGCCTCTGGGCTAAATACATGAAAGCCAAATATATAGGATATAAGACTCAACACTAGAAGAAGGCCTCAAAAAATTGGAAGGTATTAGAGAAACAGAGGGATATAGTAGATTCTCATTCCATTCTGAAAAAGAGTGGATGGAAATGGAATCTCACCCCTGAAGGTAACTTTACTTTAAAATCGGTAAAAGATTTGATTAGAAACAAAAAACCAGTGTTATCCCTATTTAAAAGGGCATGGAAGGAAGGCATTCCTCATAAAATGTGTTCACTAGCATGTAAAACACTTGTGAATGCCTTGCCAGTTGACACAAATGTACAAAGAAAGGGTATAATAATGGTATCCAGATGTGACTGCTGCTTTGAAGCAGTAGAATCAATGGATCATCTTTTATCAAAAGTAAAAATTACATTAGAAGTCTGGAGAGCACTAGAGGAACCTAAACAAATAAGTAACAAAGAAGATGGAATAATAGAAAGAATTAAAAAATGGAGTAAGGAAAAGACAGTTAGCCCTGCTAGAAATTGGCTCTCTCAAAATTTACCACATGTAGTAATTTGGTGCATATGGAAAGCCCGAAATAAGAGTAGATTTGAAAATATAAAAATGAATGAAATTGTAATCTTAAAAGAAATTAGGAAAAAAATTAGTAATATATCAAGTATAAAGCCTATAAGAGTAGAGAATAAAGAAATGGATAAGGAAATAGGGAAGTCATGGGATCTCACCATCAATATAAGTAAGCACCAATGGGTTAGAAGTATAAGTTGGAATAGGCCCCCAGAGGGAAAGTTTTCTCTTAATACAGATGGTAGCTTCAATAGGGATACAGGTATAGCGGGAGGGGGAGGAGTAATAAGAGACTCTAGAGGGATTATTATTAAAGCGTTTACTCATGCGGGGAATGCTTTCTCGGCTCTGCACTCAGAAATAAATGCATTGAATACAGGTTTAAATGTTTGTAAAAAGATGGGTTATAATAAATTACAAATACAAGTAGATTCACTGTTACTGGTAAACTTAGTAACCAAAAAAGCATTCTTATGGAGACATGAGGAGGAAATATAAATAATAATGAAGCTTATTAAAGAACTAAAGGCCTCAATAACACATATATATAGGGAGGCAAATACATTGGCATATAGTCTTGCAAGAATAGGATCGGTAAGAGGAGAGACTGAATATAATGAGGAATCCTTGCCAAGGAATTTAAAAGGAATAGCTAATCTAGATAAGAGGGCATTTCCTTACTTGAGAATAAAAAAGATTAAGAAGATTAATTAATAAGTCAATGACCTCAATTAAATTTAAGGTGATAGACTTAGAAGCAGGGGAATTTCTATCCCTGCATGAAAGCCTATCATCATTGTGCTAAAGGAAATAAGGAGCTGGAGGAAGGTAAGTCGAAGGGAGTGCTTGTATTTGTTTGCTTGCTATTTTTCTGTTTTCTTAGCAGCATAGAGCATTAAATGGAAGTGCAGAAATTGAAGCAGCCATAGGCCATGCTGGATGTATTTTGTTGTGTCATTTATTTATTGCATAATTAAAAGTCTGTTCAATGCTCCTGTGTTATTGTTTGAGCTTTAAAGAATTACAAATGTCATGTGTTATATAGTAAGGATAATAGGATCTAGGAGTTGTTAGTGTTAAGATTAGGTACCGGCTGTCACCAAGATTCAACCCAAGCAGAGAAGAAGTAAGCGGCCTAGGAATAAATGAAAGGTAAAGAAGAGAAAGCCTCCTATCAACACAAGGGGAGATGCAGCAAATAGGGCTAAACATTAGAAGCATGCGGTTGTACATAAAGTAATCTAGAGCATTTAAAGAAATGATTCAGGGGAGATAAGTGAAAGTGAATCAAGCATAACAGCACATGAAAATCAGCAAATGAGTGAAGACAAAAGAAGAAAAAATGAATTATAGCTCAAGGAAAAAGCTGCAATGGAAGCAAAATTCTGCATTCAAATGGAAATAAAGTTTAGGTTTTAATTAGGTTATTTTGTATGCGCAATTAAGTTTTATGTTATTAGAAAAAAGGGAAAGGTTGTAAAAGGGGGAAAGGGTAGACTAAGTTTGTACAAACGGTATTCCTCCGCCAAAAGAGAGGGCTATAATTAATAAACAAAATTTAAAAAAAGAAGAAGAAGAAGAAGAAGAAGAAGAAGGAAGAAGAAGAAGAAGAAGAAGAAGGAAGAGAAGAAGAAGAAGAGAAAGAAGAAGAAGAAGAAGAAGAAGAAGAAGAAAAGAAGAGAAGAAGAAAGAAGAAGAAGAAGAAGAAAAGAAGAAGAAGAAGAGAAGAAAGAAGAAGAAGAAGAAGAAGAAGGAAGAAGAAGAAGAAGAAGAAAGAAGAAGAAGAAGAAGAAGAAGAAGAAGAAGAAGAAGAAGAAGAAGAAGAAAGAAGAGAAGAAAGAAGAAGAAGAAGAAAGAAGAGAAGAAGAAGGAAGAAGAAAAGAAGAGAAGAAGAAGAAGAAAGAAGAAGAAGAAGAAGACGAAGAAAGAAGAAGAAGAAGAAGAAGAAGAAGAAGAAGGAAGAAAGAAGAAGAAGAAAGAAGAAAGAAGAAGAAGAAGAAAGAAGAAGAAGAAGAAAGAAGAAGAAGAAGAAGAAGAGGAGGAAGAAAAAGAAGAAGAAGAAAGAAGAAAGAAGAAGAAGAAGAAGAAAGAAGAAGAAGAAGAAAGAAGAAGAAGAAGAAGAAGAAGAAGAAGAAGAAGAAGAGAGAAGAAAAAGAAGAAGAAGAGAGAAGAAGAAGAATAAGAAGAAAAGAAGAAGAGAGAAGAGAAGAAAGAAGAAGAAAGAAGAAGAAGAGAAAGAGAAGAAGAAGAAGAAGAGAAAGAAGAAGAAGAAGAAGAAGAAGAAAAAGAAGAAGAAGAAAGAAGAAGAAGAGAAGAAGAAGAAAGAAGAAGAAGAAGAAGAAGAGAAAGAAGAAGAGAGAAGAAGAAGAAAGAGAAAGAAAGAAGAAGAAGAGAAGAAAGAAGAGAAGAAGAAAGAAGAAGAAGAAGAAAGAAGAAGAGAAGAAAGAAGAAGAGGAAAGAAGAAGAAGGAAGAAAGAAGAAGAAGAAGAGAGAAGAAAGAAGAAGAAGAAGAAGTAGAAGAAGAAAGAAGAAGAAGAAGAAGAAGAAGAAAAGAAGAAGAAGAAGAAAGAAGAAGAAGAAGAAAAAGAAAGTATGATGAAAAAGAAGAAAGAGAAGAAAGAGAAAGAGAAGAAGAAGAAGAAGAAGAATGAGAAGAAGAAGAAAGAAGAAAAGAGAAAAAGAAGAAAAAGAAGAAGAAGAGAAGAGAGAAGAAAGAAGAAAGAAGAAGAAGAATAATAAAGAAGAAGAAGAAGAAGAAGAAGAAGAAGAAAGAAGAAGAAGAAGAAGAAGGAAGGAAGAAGAAGAAGAAGGAAGGAAGGAAGAAGAAGAAGAAGGAAGGAAGAAGAAAAAGAAAGAAGAAGAAGAAGAAAGAAGAAGAAAAAGAAGAAGAAAGAAGAAGAAGAAGAAGAAAGAAGAAGAAGAAGAAAGAAGAAGAAGCAGAAGAAGAAAGAAGAAGAAGAAGAATTAGAAGAAGAAGATGATGATGATGATGATGAAAGAAGAAGAAGAAGAAAGAAGAAGAAGAAGAAGAAGAAGAAAGAAGAAGAAGAAGAAGAAGAAGAAAGAAGAGAAAGAAAGAAGAAGAAGAAAAAGAAGAAGAAGAAGAAGAAGAGAAGAAGGAAAGAAGAAGAGAAGAAGAAGAAGAAGAAGTAAGAAGAAGAAGAAGAAGAAGTAAGAAGAAGAAGAAGAAGAAGAAGAAGAAAGAAGAAGAAGAAGAAGAAGAAGAAGAAGAAGAAGAAAGAAGAAGAAGAAGAAAGAAGAAGAGAAAGAAAAAGAAGGAAGAAGAAGAAGAAGAAGAAAGAAGAAGAAGAAGAAAGAAGAAGAAGAAGAAGAAGAAGAAGAAGAAAGAAGAAGAAGAAGAAGAAGAAAGAAGAAGAAGAAGAAGGAAGAAGAAGAAAGAAGAAGAAGATGGAAGAAGAAGAAAGAAGAAGAAGAAGAAGAAGAAGAAGAAAGAAGAAGAAGAAAGAAGAAGAAGAAGAAGGAAGGAAGAAGAAGAAGAAGAAGAAGAAGGAAGGAAGAAGAAGAAGAAGAAGAAGAAGAAAGAAGAAGAAGAAGAAGAAGGAAGGAAGAAGAAGAAGATGATGATGAAGAAGAAGAAAGAAGAAGAAGAATAAGAAGAAGAAGAAGAAGGAAGGAAGAAGAAAAAAAAAGAAGAAGAAGAAGAAGAAAGAAGAAGAAGAAGAAAGAAGAAGACGAAGAAAGAAGAAGAAGAAGAAGAAGAAGAAGAAAGAAGAGAAGAAAGAAAGAAGAAGAAGAAGAAGAAGGAAGAAGAAGAAGAATAAGAAAGAAGAAGAAGAAGAAGAAGAAAGAAGAAGAAGAAGAATAAGAATAAGAAAGAAGAAGAAGAAAGAAGAAGAAGAAGAAGAAGAAAGAAGAAGAAGAAAGAAGAAGAAGAAGAAAGAAGAAGAAGAAAGAAGAAGAAGAAGAAAGAAGAAAAGAAGAAGAAGAAGAAGAAGAAGAAGAAAGAATAATAAGAGAAGAAGAAGAAAGAAGAGAACGAAGAAGAATAAGAAGAATAAGAAGAAGAAGAAGAAAGAGAAAGAGAAGAAGAAGAAGAAGAAGAGAAGAAGAAAGAAGAAAAGAAAGAAGAAGAAGAAGAAGAAGAAGAAAGAAGAAGAAGAAGAAGAAGAAGAAGAAGAAGAGAGAGAAGAAGAAGAAACAAGAAGAAGAAGAAGAAGAAAAGAAGAAGAAGAGAAGAAGAAGAAGAAGAAGAAAAGAAGGAAGAAGAAGAAGGAAGAAGAAGAAAGAAGAAGAAGAAGAAAGAAGAAGAAGAAGAAGAAGAAGAAGAAGAAGAAGGAAGAAGAAGAAGAAGAAAGAAGAAGAAGAAGAAAGAAGAAGAAGAAGAAGAAGAAGAAAGAAGAAGAAGAAAGAAGAAGAAAGAGAAGAAGAAGAAGAAGAAGAAGAAGAAGAAGAAGAAGAAGAAGAAGAAAGAAGAAGAAGAAGAAAGAAGAAGAAGAAAGAAGAAGAAGAAAGAAGAAGAAGAAGAAGAAGAAAGAAGAAAGAAGAAGAAGAAGAAGAAGAAAGAAGAAAAATAAGAAAGAAGAAGAAGAAGAAGAAGAAAGAAGAAAAAGAAGAAAGAAGAAGAAGAAGAAAGAAGAAGAAGAAGAAGAAGAAGAAGAAAGAAGAAGAAGAAGAAGAAGAAGAAGAAAGAAGAAGAAGAAGAAGAAGAAGAAGAAAAAAGAAGAAGAAAGAAAGAAGAAGAAGAAGAAGGAAGAAGAATAAGAAAGAAGAAGAAGAAGAAGAAAGAAGAAGAAAAAGAATAAGAAGAAAGAAGAAGAAGAAGAAAGAAGAAGAAGAAGAAAGAAG
>JAREIK010001857.1:37352-82352 GCA_029783825.1 Sapria himalayana | reverse complement strand
AAGAGAAGAAGAAGAAGAAGAAAGACGAAGGAAAGAAGAAGACGAAGAATTTAAAGAAGAAGAAGGAAGATTCGAAGAGAAGAAGAAGAAGAAGACAGATAGAGAAGAAGAGAAGAAGAAAGAAGACAGAAAGAAGAAGAGATAAGAAGAAAGAAGAAGAGAAGAAGAAAGAAGAGAAGAAGAAGGAAAGAAGAAGAAGAATAGAAGAAGAAGAAGAAGAGAAGAAGAGGAAGAGAAGAAGAAGAAGAAGAAGAAGAAGAAGAAGAAGAAGAAAGAAGAAATAAAGAAGAAGAAAGAAGAAAGAAGAAGAAGAAAAAAAAGAAGAAGAAGAAAGAAGAAGAAGAAAGAAGAAGAAGAAATAAGAAGAAGAAGAATAATAATAATAATAATAATAATAAGAAAGAAGAAGAAGAAGAAGAAGAAAGAAAGAAGAAGAAGAAAAAGAAGTCATAGATAGATAAAATATATAATTTTTAATATTTCTCTCGCGATTTTCTCTTGCGATTATCTCTCGCGATTATCTTTGGTGAACTGTTGTGCGAATTGTTGTGTGAATTATTGTGCAAATTGTTGTTCGAATTGTTCGATATAATATTTGCATAGTTTTATTATGTGTAACTGCTAGTTTGTGTGAATTATTGTGCGAAACTGCCATTGTTGAAGGTCGAAGGTTGACATTATTATGCGATTGGAAACTGTCATTTTGTGCGAATTTGTTGTGCGTCACTACCATTGTTGTGGATGTGGATTCCTTCTCTACTTCAAGCTCTCAAGCTCGTAGAGAGAGAAAATCTCAATTTCTAGAGAGAGAATCTCACCATTGCTGCCCGAATCAAGCTCCTCTCAAGCTAAATATGGAGCAAAAAGACTTACTACTAAACAATAAGTCGTTTGCATCGATTTTAATAGAGCCCGCGCCTCCTTCATCCTGCTTCGGTAACAAACACAGGAGTCCCGCGATTGTTTTTTCAATAGAGGAGATGCGCAAATTCATGGAGCCCTTTTAATATATGCTTATTGGTAAGTTTTCACATGGAAGGCCTCGCCCGAAGGAAATACAGCAGTTTATCTCCTCGTTAAACCTTACGGGAAGGGTGAAGCTAGCTGACTATGATGCAAAGCACGTCTTCCTGTAGTGTTTTATGATTGAGGACTTCTACCGTTTATGGCATAGAGGTCTATGGCAAGTTAATGGCTTTCCTATGCGTGTCTTGAGGTGGACGAAGGAGTTCAGTCCACTGGAGGAGGCACCTCTAGCCCCGGTATGGTTTTCCTTACCGAATCTCCCATTATATTTGTTTAACTCACAATCTCTCTATACAATTTCATCTTGTTTGGGTAAACCTGTAATTCGTGATGAAGCTACTATTTCTATGACAAGGCCAAGCAAGGCTCGTGTGTGTGTTGAGTGTAACCTACTCACTCAGCCACCTAATTTGTTCTGGATTGGTAATGGAGATGATGGGCAGAATAATGGGGTTTGGCAACCTGTTATTCCCGAAAATCTGCCTGCTTATTGCATAAAATGTAAGAGAATTGGGCACGAATCGGGGGTGTGTAAGATGGGTACAGAACAATCAGAAAATGTGCAAGGGTTAGAAGGTAGAAAAAGAATGGTGGAAAGAAGGATTAGGAAGGAGGGAGGGGCTGGATAAAAACCTGTATTTGAGGCAGGTTTAATGGAAGTAGAAGGGGAGTATATGAGAGAGAAAGTGAGTAAGTTATTAGGAGAGGGAGAGGCTAGTAATAGAGTATATCATGCCGGAAGCATGGAGGAAGGAGATAAGCTAGGGGAGAGAGAAAAATGGGAGGAGGTGAAGGGTAGAAAGAAGAGGAACAAGAAAATCAAAACCAGAATAATTTTAAATGAAAAATTGGAGGACTATAACTGGATAGAGGATGACCTCTTGGATTTCCCAGAGGAAGATGCAGAGGTGTTTAGTTGTCCTTCAATAGGTAGAGAAGAAGAGGAACATGCATTCTATATAGAAAAGGGGAAGGATGATATGGATATTTATGAGGAAGATTGGACAAAGCTCACTAGAACTCAAGCCAAGGAAGCCATAAAAATAATGGCAATGCAGCTTGGGTGGCAGGATAAATATTATGAAAAATTACAAGTAAACTCGAATGCAATTAAAACCCCAAGGAATAAGAAAAAACAATTAAACATAAAATATGAGACTAAGTGTACAACTAGATCCCAAACTAAGCTAGGAATTAATTGATAAATGCCTTTATTGGAACATAAGAGGGGTTGCTAATAATCCTTCGATAAATAGGTTAAAACAATTAATAAAAACTCATAAAATTTCTCCTGTAGTCATTGCGGAACCTATGATCCAAAAGGATCAATTAATCAACTACAACCAAAAACTAGGGTTTAACAATGCATATGCTAATATAAATAGTAAACTCTGTTAAATGTGGCATAATTATTTGGACATTGAAATTTTAAAATATACAGATCAGGTAGTACATTTTAAAATAAATAAAAAAATAGATTAAATAATATCGGTTGTAGATGCTAAAAATGATAAAAAATCAAGGTTAGCACTGTGGGAGGAAATGCAGAACATCGCATCTAGGAGTGCACCCTGGATTATAGAAGGTGATTTTAATATAATCAGGAGTAATCAGGAAAAGAAATGAGGTAAAATCCCGGATCCAATAGCAATGACACAATTTAATGAGGCGATCTCAAACTCGAAATTAATGGAAATAGATTTCACAGGTTCAAGTTATACTTGGGGTAACAATAGGAGTAAAAGAAGCACAATTTGGGCTAGACTGGACAGAGTACTGTGTAATGCTAAGTGGGTAGCTTTGCATGGGGTTACAGGGCTAAGACATCTAAATAGAACCTGTTCGGATCATTGCCCATTGCTTATTACAATCTATAAGAATTACCGAGTATCAGCTAACTTTAAATTTCAGAATATGTGGGAAAAGCACGCTGGCTTTGAAAAACTGGTAACTGAATTCTGGATGGAGCCAACAATGGGGAAACCGATGCAAATATTAATGGTTAAGCTTCATAGATTAAAAAAAGTCTAAAAATATGGAATAAAGAAGTCTTCGGAAATCTAAACCAAATAATAAAGCAAGAAGAGGAAAAAGTAGAAAAACTGGAATTAGAATATGATAATAATAACACAGAGGTAAAGAGACAGGAACTAAATAAGGCTAAAGGGGACTTGAGGCTTAAGTTGTATATGGAGGAAGTATACTGGAAACAGTGTTCAAAAATTAAATGGTTGAAAGATGGAGATAGAAACACTAAGTTTTTTCACAACATGTGTAAAATAAAAGCTCAAAAAAATAAAATCAAGGGCATAAAAACTAATGAGGGAAAATGGGTTGAAGGAGACAAGCAGATAGGATCCATCTTTGATGAATTTTTTAAAAGCTATCTATGCAGACAGGCTCCCCAAGTAGGAAACTCATTAATGGATGGGATTAACACAGTCATCTCACTAGAACAAAATCAAATGATGAAGAATATCTCGGAGGAAGAAGAGATTAAAAAGGCAGTGTTTGATCTGGATAAGGATAGTGCAGCAGGGCCAGATGGCTGGAATAATTATTTTTTTCAGCTAAACTGGCTCATTATCAAAAAAGATCTGGTTCCAGCAATTGCCAGTTTTTTTGTAGGCGCGGATATTCCTAAGGCATGGGCAAACTCTTTCACAGTGCTAATCCCCAAAAAAGAATCACCTCAAAAATGTGAGGATTTTAGGCCTATAAGTTTATGTAATGCAATTTATAAGATCCTTGCTAAAATTATTTAAAACAGACTTAGTAATATTTTACCATTTATAATATCACAGGAACAAACAGGATTTGTTAAGAATATATTAATGATTGAAAATATTAGATTAGCATCAGAAATGATGAAAGAAATAGCATTTAAAATGAGGGGAAGTAACTTAGTAGTTAAGCTAGATTTATCTAAGGCATTTGATAGAGTAGAATGACATACATTATGTTTCGTCATGAGAAAATTTGGTTTCTCTGAAACATGTATTGATTTAATATATAGATGTGTAACAAGCGTTTGGGTTAGAATTATTGTAAATGGAATGAAAGGAGAAGAATTCAAACCTAGACGTAGCTTGAGACAGGGGGATCCATTATCGCCTTTATTATTTGATATGTACTTAGAATTATTAATTGTTAATTTAAATAAAAGAATGTCAGAGGGCAAAATAATCCCCTTTAGACAGCCAAAAAAATACTCCGAGAATAAGTTGTTTAGCTTATGCAGATGATATTATCATTTTCACAAATGCGAATAAAAGTTCATTGAAAAACCTGATGGACCTTCTACAATTATTTGAGAAGGAAACATGACAAGCCCTTAATAAGGATAAAAGTCAATTTATGTTAGCAAAAAAATCTTCCGAAAAAGTGATAAAAAAAATTAAAAACATAACGGGTTTTAAACATAAAAAAGATGCTTTAGTATATTTAGGTTGTCCGATATATGAAGGAAGGCTGAAAAAAAATTATCTAACGCCTTTACAAGATAAAATGAGAAGGAAAATAGCAGGTTGGAAAGTAGATCTATTAGGTTTTGGTGGGAGGATTACATTAATCTTCCATGTTCTTCAAAGTACACTGGTACATATTATATCAGCCATACACCCACCTAAGAAATTTACAAATAAACTAGAGATGGAAATGACAAATTTTTTATGGGGAAAAAAACGGAAAGCAGAAAATTCACTGGAAAAATTGGAAAAACATCTGTTATCCTAAGGCGGAAGTGGGTTTAGGCATCATTAATTTACAGGACATGGCGGCTGCTTGGGACTGCAAAGGATGGTGGAGGAAAAAAGAAAATGATTCCCTCTGGGCAAAATATATGCGAGCAAAATATCTAGAACAAGAACACAATTGCGTTAAGCAGAAATCAAATAGCTGGAAAGCATTAGAAAAACAAAAGGAAATAGTAGATGCTCACTCATTACTGAATAAATCGGGATGGAAATGGACCCTTAATACACAAGGTAATTTTACGCTAAAGTCAGCAAAAGAATTGATAAGAAGGAAAAAACCTGTGCAGTCTTTATTTAAATGGGCCTGGAGAGCAGGTATTCCACTGAAAATGTGCTCGCTGGCATGGAAAGTTCTGGTAAATGCACTGCCTGTGGACACTAATGTGAAAAGAAAAGGTGTTAAAATGGCCTCCAGATGTGAATGTTTCTTTGCAGATGAAGAATCAATGGATCATCTACTTTCAAGTGGAAGAATCGCTGCAGTAGTCTGGAGGGAATTAGGAGACCAGTTACAAATAAGTAAAAAAGAAGATAGAATAATTGATAGAATTAAGAGTTGGGGAAATCTAAACCCTAGAAGTTACATCAAAAATTGGTTCACTCAGAATCTACCTCATATAGCAATATGGTGCATATGGAAAGCTCGTAATAAGAGTAAATTTGAGGGCATAAGAATGAACTCAAATGAAATTATAAATGATATAATTAAAGAAATCAAGAATATATCAAGTATAAACCCTATAAAAGTTGATGGTTCATGTTTAAATAAGGTAGCTGGAATGTTATGGGGCCTCGCTATTACAAATACGAAACAGGGATGGGTAAAAAGTATAACTTGGAATAGGCCTCCGAAAGGTAAAATATCATTAAACACGGATGGTAGCTTCAATAGGGACACTGGTATAGCAGGTGGAGGAGGGGTAATAAGGGACTCAAATGGGTATGTGATAAAAGCATTTACATCGGCTATAGAAGCATTCTCAGCCCTCCACTCGGAGATAAAAGCTTTGAATATAGGATTAAATGACTGTAAAAAATTAGATTTAGAAAATATACAAATTCAAGTAGACTCTATGCTTTTGGTAGATTTAGTAAGTGGAAAAATAATTCTTTGGAGGTATGAGGAAGAAATGGAAATTATTTTGAACCTCATTAAAGTGCTTAATGCATCAATCTTACATATATATAGAGAAGCTAATACTTTGGCGGATAGTCTTGCAAGATTAGGTTCGATAAGAGGAGAACATGAATTTGATGAGGTTTTGATGCCTGAAAAAGTAAAAGGAATAGCGAAACTGGATAGGAAGGCCTTCCCTTATTTAAGATTTAGGAAGGGTAGTATTATCAGAAAAAATAGAATATGAAAATCTAGTAGCTGCTGTGAAGGGGAATCTGAAAATTATAAGAATATGAAAATAGAATATGGAAAATAGAATAAGAAAAGTATAGTAATATAAGCTGTGGAATTGTGGTAGATTCTTTGCAGGGGAATTTGTCTCTGCAGGTTAACAGTGAAGTTCATGGTATAAACAACCAGAAAATCTAGTTGATGTTTCTTTTACAGTCACTACAAGGTTCACCTCACAAGACAAAGATGAGGGAACGAAAAGGTAAGGGCTGGAATTTTTTGCTCCTTTGGTTTGTTTTTGGTTTTTTTTTGTGTTTGCAGGAAAGCACTAAAGGGGCAATCAAATCATATTCCTTGGAATTAAAAGAAGTCTGTAACTAGCAAGAGTCTGTAAAAATTTTGTCAAGTCATGTGTTATGTTTTTTTACCAGCGTTTAAATCATGTAGAAAGGGTTTAGAAGTCTGAAAGTTTCAGAATCATGTGTTTGTATTAAATAAAAGGTCCTACGAGAGGTAAGTGTCTAGTCTAGGAGGTCGGCAAAGATCAGGATGCTGCAAAGTGGCTTGGAAATGGCACTCAAGATGTGAATCTAAAGCTATATCGGCAAACAAAGAGGGTCAAGGACTAGGACAGATAGAAGAGGAAAGCTTCGGCAGAATATGTGCAGGAAGGTTGAAAGGAATTTTGCAAAGTGGGAGATATTTCTGTTATTTTATGCAGGAAATATGTTATATACAGCATAGAAAGGGTGATATCAGAAAAACAGGAAGAGAAACGAGGGGACTTAAGTTCGCTAAAAAACCTAGGAATATGAAAAAAATACTTAAATAAAACATATGACACAAAATACACTACTAGAGCGCAAGCAAAATCGGCAAATAATGTTTAATTACATTTACTGGAATATTAGGGGAGTTGCAAATCTCCCCTCAAGAAATAGAATAAAAAAATTGATCTATACATATGAAATCAAACTCATAATGTTATCAGAACCTATGGTTGATGGAGCTCAAATAGAAGTATACAAAAAAATGTTTAATTTTGAAAATGGCTTTGTGAATAAAAATGGTAAAATTTGGGTATTATGGAAAAATATGTTAAATATAAAAATCTTAAAACAAACTGATCAATATATAAACTTTTGTCTAAATCAAGAGGAAAATGAAATAATTACAGTTATCTATGCTAAAAATAAAAGAGAAGATAGGAAAGCACTATGGGAGGATATGGAGAGGATGGCCTTAGAAAATAAACCATGGATTATTGGTGGAGATTTCAATATTGTTAGAAGCTTTAAAGAAAAAAAGGGGGGCAGATTTCCTAACAAGAGTGATGTTTCTCAATTTAATGATATTATAAATAAAACAAATCTAATTGATGCTAATTTTTTAGGCTCTCAATTTACTTGGTGTAATAACTGGAAAAATAAGGGCACTATATGGGCTAGATTAGATAGAGTGCTATATAATTATAAATGGTTTGAAAAATTTGCTTCTATTAATGTGAAACATCAAAATAGGACATGTTCTGATCATAGTCCTCTATTGATATCTTTTAAAAATTTAGTTTTCTCTAGTAGCTCCTTCAGATTTCAAAATGCCTTGTGTTTATATCATGATTTTTTAAACATTGTAAAGGAATCATGGAAAATAGAAGCTCTTGGAAATCCAGTTCAAATCTTAAATAATAAGTTAAAAAGATTAAAAGAGACACTAAAAAATGGAATAAGGTAGAATTTGGGAATATAAATAAAAATATAAAGCTAGCAGAGGAATTAGTTTTAGAAAAAGAGCTACAGTATGAAAATAACCAAAGTGCAGATACAAGAAATGCATTAAATAAAGCACTAGTTGAATTAAAACTGCAACTCTTAATGGAATAAGTTTTTCGGAAACAAAAAGCCAAAATAAAATGGCTTAAAGAAGGAGATAAAAATACTAAATTTTTTCAAAGAATAACTAAAGTTAAAAATCTGAAACATAGAATCATGGGTATAAAAAATGATAAAGATGTATGGGTGGACAAAGAGATAGATATACAACGATACTTTACTAAACTTTTTGAAAATCAATTATGTGGTAAAAGTTAATAATATGTTAATAAAATTAATTTAGAAGATAATAATATGTTAATAAAATTTCCAGAGGAAGATGAAATTAAAACAGCTATTCTTAGCATGAATAAGGATAGTGCAGCGGGTCCGGATGGATGGAATAATTGTTTTTATCAAAAATGCTGGCATATAATAAAAGAAGATTTAATAAAAGCGATAATTAGTATTTTTTGCGGGGCTGAAATAGGGAAAAAATGGGGCGGCTTTCACATAGTTCTCATTCCAAAAATGGAAAATCCACAAAAAGGGGAGGACTTTAGACCAATTAGTCTATGTAATTCTATATACAAAATATTAGCCAAAATATTACAAAGTAGATTGGCTAAGTGTCTATCAAAAATTATTTCAAAAGAGCAAACATGGTTCATACAAAATAGATTAATAATGGAAAATATATGCTTGGCAAAAGAGATGAGTAAAGAAATAGGGTCTAAAACATGGGGAAATAATGTTAATATAAAATTAGATTTATCTAAAGCATTTGATAGAGTGGAATGGAATATTCTATGCTTTGTAATGCGAAAGATGGGGTTCTCTGAAACCTGCATAGACTTGATATACAGATGTATATCAAATACTTGGGTGAGAGTTATCATAAACGGGAAATCAGGAGAAGAAATGAAACCGGTTAGAGGCTTAAGGCAAGGAGATCCATTATCTCCCTCACTTTTTAATATTTATCTAGAATTATTATTAGTTAATCTTAACGATAAAATGCTCAAAGGTAAAATAGGCACATTTAGACAGCCAAAAAACACTCCACTAGTGAGTTGTTTAGCATATGCGAATGATATTATGATCTTCACAAATGGAAGTAGCAAATCTTTAAAAAATTTGATGGATTTATTAAAATGTATGGAAAAAGAAACAGGGCAAAAATTAAATAAGAATAAGTGCCAATATAAGATTTCTTTCAAAGCTCCCACTGAGTTGATACACAAAATCAAAAATATCACAGGATTCTCGTATAAAAAAGGAGAAATTATATATTTGGGTTGTCCTATCTATGAAGGTAAGCTAAAAACTGAATATTTTGAATTTTTAATAAACAAATTAAAAAAGAAAATTTCGGGCTGGAAGGAAGAATATTTAAATATGGGGGGAAGAATAACATTAATAAAACATGTGTTAGAAAGCTCTTTAATGCATAATATCATGATTATACAACCACCAGACAATTTTATAAAAAAGATAGAAATGGAATTTGCTAATTTCTTATGGGGTAAAAAAGAGGGTAAATACAAATTACATTGGAAAAAATGGAGGGATATGAGTTTCCCTGTTCAAGAAGCGGGCTTAGGCTTTGTTAATTTAAATGATTTAGCCAAAGCATGGGCAAGAAAAAAATGGTGGAGGTTGATGGAAAATGACAGTTTATGGTCGGAATTCATGCGGGCAAAATATTGTGTTAATAATGATATCAATAAAGTAAGAAATACAAGGAAGAATACACAAGTCTGGACACAAATGCTTAGTCAAAGAGATTTAATTGAAAAATATTCAAAGCACACCAAGAAGGGATGGAGATGGAAATTAACCTCAGAAGGTTCATTTTCTCTTAAGTCGGCTAAAAATGTGATTAGAAAAAAACAAGATGAACAAATATTATTTAAATGGATATGGAATAATGACAATCCACAAAAGATTAAAACATTTATGTGGAAAGTCTTATCTAATATTATACCAACTGACAATAACTTAAAAAATAAGGGAATTAGATTAGTATCCAGATGTGATTGCTGTGGAGAAGAGATGGAAACCCTGGATCATCTTTTTTCACATGGCAATGTAGCAGCAGAAATCTGGAATAGACTAGGATCTGAATTGGGTATAAAATACGAACATCTTTCTCTAGAATGTAGATTACATAAATGGATTAAATTGAAGGTCAAAAGCTCAGTACAAAAATGGATTAAATATAATATCCCGTTAATAGAAATTTGGTGTATCTGGAAGGCCAGAAATAAAAGTAGATTTGAAGGGAAAGATATGTCAGAAGAAAATATATGGAAAGATATCAAGGAGGAAACGAATATAATTTCTGAAACAGCTCCGCTGATTACAAAAGGAAAGAGAATAGATAATGACACGCTAAAATTTTGGAATTTGAAAACTAAACAGCATAAACAAACTAAAATAATTAAAATAAAATGGGAAAAACCATCGAAAGAAAGATTGGTATTAAACACGGATGGAAGCTTTAATAGAGATATTGGAGCAGCAGGTGGAGATGAGGCAATAAGAAATTCTGAAGGAAGGCTAATATTAGCTTTCAAAAGGAAATTTCAAGCATCCTCGGTTCTACAGGTAGAAATCATAGCATTAAGAGAGGGATTAAAAATATGTATAGAAAAAGACATAAAAAAGTTAGATATTCAATTAGACTCAATAATAGTAGTAAATCTAATTAATAAAATTACAATAATGTGGAAATATAAGGATGAGATAGAGGAAATATTGAAAGATATAAACAAATTAGAATTTTCTATTAAGCATATGTATAGAGAAACTAATGCACTAGCGGATAAGCTCTCAAAGGAAGGAAAAAATAAAGGTAATCAGTATTATAATGAGGAAAACATATCGGAAATATATAGAGGAATAATAAAGTTAGATAGTGAGGAATTTCCCTACATTAGGAAAATTAAAGAATAAGCTCTTTTTTACTTTCGTATCTGCAAATTCTATTTTCAAGCATTTTAAGATCGCCTTGGTCCTGTGGGGTGTACCAAAAAACAGATTATGGTAAGATTTAATTAATTTTTTCTGGATTTTCGATATTGTTGGTTTCTTTTCATGTCTTTCTCTAGCTTTTTTCTGGTTTTTTTTCTGGTTTTTCCTACTCTTTTCTAACATCTCTAACATGAATATAACTAAGATTAGACTATGGACAGAACAATGAAGGAAGGGGATCTGAGTAGGGGTAGTATGCTTTCATGAATGTTCTACTGCAATATCTTTTTGCAGGCAGTTTCAGCATGGAAGGATTAGGAAGAATTCTGTAATTTCTGGTTTCTGTCTTCCTTTCTAGAAGAGTCTGTTTACTTTAATTAGAGGTAGGATTCGGTAGTCTGTGTTATTTTAATTAATTGGGGGTAGAATTCGGCAGTCTGTGTTAATTTTAAGCCTAGCGGTCATGTGATATAGTGCTTAGTCTTGTATGGACATGAATAAAGGAGAAAGACAAAGATTGAAATCAAGACAATGATTCAACAAGGAAGGACAAAGGTAAGTAAACTCCTTCAAAAAAACAGAATTTTTTCTTGATATTTCAGATTAGAAGCTTTAAAAGTCAAAGCAAAACCAAAGAGTTAATGTAAAGCGTAGCATCAAAGAAGGATACATTGGGGCAATTTAAAGAATGACGAGGCAGAAATATGACGAATGAATATGCTTATTCAAGTAGACATGGCAGGGGAGAAAAGACACTAAGGATTGGTTGGTAAAGCTGCACTTGTAAAACCTTATTGGAGCATCAAAAATGTCACAATCACTCAACAAAGAGAAAGCAACATGAAGACAACAAAGAGGCACTCGAGATACATTAAATATATACCAGAATATGCCTAAAGAATTTTATCAAAAAGGCAAAGGGAAGGCAACACAAAGGGGCCTACTTGAAGAAGAAACTAAAGACAATAATACATATTAAAGAATGTGATCCATAGCATAAATATTGTAACATATATTGTAAAAAAGTGGAGTCATATAGGTGGCTAGATGGGTGTAAAGGGCTTGGGGTAGCAAGTAAGTAGGTTGTAAAAAAGATATTCCTCCGCCAAAAGAGAGGGTTAATTTATAATAAAACAAACTTTATAAAAAGAAGAAGAAGAAGAAGAACAAGAAGTAGAAGAAGAACAAGAAGAATAATAATAATAATAATAATAATAATAATAATAAGAAGAATATTAGTGAGATTAAAGTTAAACAAAAGGAGGAGCACGTGAAGGCCATCATACATTTTTACATGGTAGTGAACACACAAAAGAAGCCTCTTGGATGCACTACTGGAACAGAGTAAAGGCTGGAAAAATGTCTATTAAGAGACAAATACAGAATGAACATCTAAACCGAAAAATGACACAATTAATTAAGTGTCCATATATATAAGATTTCTTTAGATTTGAATTTTATTATTTCAGTTAAGTCAGTTAGGATTGAGTCAAGGGTGTAAGGGGATTAAAGGGTAGATGCTAGTTTGTAAAAATAGTATTCCTCCGCCAAAAGAAATGGCTATAATTAATAAACATCCTTCAAAAAAAAAGAGAAGAAGAAGAAGAAAAAGAAAAAAAAAAGAAAATTTTTTTTTCATTTGCGCTTTTTTCAAAAAACGCTCTCAACTTCTAGAGAGAGAAAACTCGACTTTCTAGAGAGAGAAAATCGTCATTTTTGCTCAAATCAAGCTCTTCTCAAGCTAAAAATGGATGAAAATGACTTATTAGTAAAAAATAAGTCATTTGACTTGATTACAAAAGAGCCCGCGCCTCCTCCACGCTCTTTCGGGAAGAAAAACGGGAGCCCCGTTATCGTTCTCTCTACCGAAGTGATGTAGAAGCTAAGGGCGCCTTATGAGTATATGCTTATCGGGAAGTTTTCCCACGGCAGGCCTCGTCTGAGTGATATACAACAATTTATCTCCTCTATTAAGCTCTCGGGAAGGTTGAAAATGGCAGATTACGATGCTAAATATATTTTTTGCAGTGTTTTTCGAATGAAGATTATTATCGTTTATGGCATCGTGGAGTATGACAAGTTAATGGATATCCCATGCAAGTGCTGAAATGGATGACAAATTTCAGTCCTAAGGTGGAGGCGCCTCTTGCTCCGGTATGGTTCTCCTTGCCGAACCTCCCCATTTACTTGTTTAATGCTCAATCCTTGTATGCAATCTCTTCTTGTTTGGGCAAGCCTTTGATTCGTGATGAGGCCACAGTGTCAATGACACGGCCAAGTAAGGCACGCATTTGTGTGGAGTGTAACCTCCTCACCCACCTAATGAACATAATATGGATAGGAGAAGGTGAAGATGGCCAGAATAATGGGTTTTGGCAAACTGCCATACCCAAAAACTTACCTCCTTATTGCTTATCTTGTAACATAATTGGACATGATATAGAAAAGTGTAGGGTGGGAACAGAACAGATAGGAAAGGAGCAAGGGCACGAAACTAGGAGAAGAATGATAGAAAAATGGATAAGGAAGGAGGAGGGGGTCCCAAAACTTCAAGTTTCAATGGAGGTAGAAGAGGAGAGTAGGAGAGAGAATGATTTCTTAGATATTGAGGGAGGTAGAAGTAATACAGAATTAAGCATAGAAGACAGGATTGAAGAAAGTAAGGAAGAGGAATGGGAGGTAGTGAAAGCTAGAAGGAAAAGGGGTAGAAAAAATAAACTTAGAAGGGTATTAAAGGAAAAAATAGATGATATAGTTGGATGGATGAAGATCTTCTGGACTTCCCAAAGGAAGATTCAAAGGTATTTAGTTGCCCCCCATTTGGCATAGAAGAAGCGAAGGGAGAAAGCTTTTTAGAAGAGGTAAAGGATGATTTAGAAATGTATGAGGAAAATTGTAAAAAATTCACTAGGGAACAATCTATGGAAGCCATAAAAAGAATGGCCATGCAACTCGGTAAGCAAGAAAAATATAATGAAATACTTCAATCAATTGTACCCAATAGTGCTAGGAATATGAGGAAATATCTAGATAAAACATACGAGTCAAAGTGTACAACTAGATTACAATCTAAATTAAGTTTTAATGGATAGTTATATATATTGGAATATCAGAGGGGTGGCAAATAACCCCTCGATAAGTAGATTGAAAAGATTAATAAAAACACATAAAATATCATTAGTTTTTATTGCAGAGCCTATGACTCAACGGGAACAAATAATTAAATATAGCAGAATATTAGGATTTAATAATTCATTCGCTAATCTAAACAGTAAACTTTGGATAATGTGGCATAATTATTTATATATTGAAATATAAAAAGACACAGAACAGATAGTGCATTTTAAAATGAATAAAAAATCAGAAGACATAATATCGGTAGTTTATGCCAAAAATGATAAAAAATTGAGATTAGTTTTATGGGAGGAAATGCAGGAGATAGCAGCACAAAATTCTCCCTGGATTATAGGAGGAGATTTTAATGTGATAAGAAGTGCCTTGGAAAAGAAGGGAGGAAAAACCCCGAACACAATAGCGATGTCTCATTTTAATGAGGTGATCTCTAATTCAAACTTAATGGAAATAGATTTCACAGGTTCAAATTACACTTGGTGTAATAATTGGCGAAAAAGATGAGCAATTTGGGCCAGGCTGGATAGGGTAATGTGTAATGCTAAGTGGGTAGCCTCACACGGGTCTACAGGGCTTAGACATTTATATAGAACCTGTTCAGACCACTCTCCACTCCTCATAACAATTCATAATAATAAGAAAGGCACAGGAACTTTCAAGTTTCAAAATATGTGGGGAAAATATAAAGAATTTGAAAAACTGGTTAGAGAGTCTTGGACAGAACCAGCACAGGGTAAACCGATGCAGGTTCTAATGACCAAGCTACATAGACTAAAAATACTTTTAAAATCATGGAATAAGGAAGTCTTTGGTAACATTAATCAAAAAATAAAACAAGCAGAAGAACAAGTTGAAAAGTTAGAAAATGAATATGATAATAAAAATGAAGAAGTCACCAGACAAGTTTTAAATAAGGCTAAAGCTGAATTGAGTTTAAAATTACACATGGAGGAGATATACTGGAAACAAAGAGCAAAAATTAAATGGTTAGCAGATGGTGATAGAAATACTAAATTTTTTCATAATATAAGCAAAATAAAAACCCAGAAAAATAAAATTAAAGGTCTAAAAAATAAAGAAGGAACATGGATAGAAGATGAAAAGCAACTAGGAACCCTTTTTGAGAAATTCTTTAAAGTCCATTTGTGTGAACAGATGCCTCATGAAGGAAGCACTTTACTACAAGAGATCAGGACTTCCATAACAGAAGAATAGAATCGAATGATGGAAAAGATCCCAGAAGAAGAAGAGGTAAAAATGACTATTTTTAATATTGATAAAGATAGTGCAGTGGGACCAGATGGCTAGAATAACTATTTTTTTCAGCTAAACTGGCCTATTATTAAGAATGATCTAGTCACTGCAATTGCTAGTTTTTTCGTCGGGGCAGATATTCCTAAAGCCTGGGCAAACTCATTTATAGTTTTAATTCCCAAGAAAGAAGCTCCACAGATATGTGAGGACTTCAGACCAATAAGTTTATGCAATGCGATTTATAAAATCTTAGCTAAAATCATTCAAAATAGACTAAGTGATATTTTGCCATTAATAATATCACAAGAGCAAACATGATTTATCAAAAACAGACTGATGATTGAAAACATAAGGCTAGCATCAGAAATGATGAAAGAAATTTCAACTAAAACAAGAGGTAATAACTTAGTAATCAAACTGGATTTGTCCAAAGTATTTGATAGGGTGGAATGGGACACACTTTGTTATGTTTTGAGAAAATATGGTTTTTCTGAATTATGTATTGATTTAATATATAGATGTATTTCAAGTGTTTGGGTTAGAATTATTATAAATGGAAATATAGGGGAAGAATTTAAACCAAAAAGAAGTCTAAGACAGGGGGATCCGCTTTCCCCCTTACTATTTGATATATACTTGGAATTGCTTATTCTCAATTTAAAGAAAAGAATGTCTGAAGGGAAAATTTTATCCTTTTGGCAACCAAAAAATACTCCGAGAATAGGCTGCCTAGCTTATGCTGATGATCTTATAATCTTCACAAACGCAAGTAAAAAATCAATTACGAATCTAATGGAGTTAATACAGTTACTTGAATTAGAAACAGGACAGGTAGTAAATAAAAAGAAATGCCAGTTTATGCTGGCTAAAAAGGCTATAGAAAAAGTGATAAATAAAATCAAAAGTATAACTGGCTTCTCACAAAATAAGGGAGCATTAATTTACTTAGGCTGCCAAATTTGTGAAGGTAGACTTAGAGAGGAATATTTAACTCCGCTTCAAAATAAACTAAGGAAGAAAATAGCGGGTTGGAAAGAAGAATTATTAGGTTTCGGAGGACGGATCACATTAATTTCGCACGTGTTACAAAGTACACTGGTACATATTTTATCTGTGATACACCCTCCGAAAACATTCATAAATAAATTAGAAGCAGAAATGACAAATTTCTTATGGGGAAAAAAAGATGGGAAGCGAAAAATACACTGGAGAAACTAGAAAGACATTTACTATCCAAAAGCAGAAGCAGGTCTAGGTATAATTACTTTACAAGACATGTCTACTGCTTGGGACTGCAAAGGCTGGTGGAGGCTGATGGAAAATGATAGCCTTTGGGCAAAATACATGAGGGAAAAATACTTAGAACAAAGCAAGCAGCGGCTTAAGAAGGTATCAAATAACTGGACAGCACTGGTAAAACAAAATGAGATAGTTGAATCACATTCAATACTAAAATTGAATGGTTGGAAATGGACCATCACACCACAAGGAAATTTCACATTAAAATCAGTTAAGGAATTGATTAGAAAAAAAAACCTATTCAGCCCATATCTAAATGGGTTTGGAAGGCAGGAATTCCACAGAAAATGTGCTCGATAGCATGGAAAGTAATAGTTAATGCATTACCAGTTGACACTAATGTGAAAAAAAAGGGCATTAAAATGGTGTCCAGATGCGAATGCTGCTTTGAAGAAGAAGAATCAATGGATCACCTATTTTCGAGAGGTTTAATTGCTATAGAAATATGGAAGAAACTTGAAGAAACTAAACAAGTTAGTAACAAAGAGGATGGTTTACTAGAAAGAATTAAAAAATGGGAAAATACAACTTCTAGTAATCCCACCAGAAATTGGCTTAATAAGTATTTACCACATGTAATAATATGGTATATTTGGAAAGCTCGTAATAGGAGTAGATTTGAAGGTAAGAAAATGAACTCAAATGATATATTACAAGAAATAAGACATGAGGCAAGTAATATATCAAATATTAAGCTTATTATAGTATATAAATTAGATACAAATAACAAAATGGAAAGGGAATGGGATCTTAATATAAAAATAATTAAACATCATTGGGCAAAAAGCATTAGTTGGAATAGGTCCCCTCAAGGAAAACTCTCTTTAAATACGGATGGGAGTTTCAATAGGGACACAGGCATAGCAGGGGGAGGCGGGATAATAAGAGATACTAACAGAAAAGTCACGAAAGCATTTACCTCGGTTAGTGTAGCAGAGTCGGCCCTACAGTCTGAAATTAGGGCATTAAAAACAGGTTTAAATGTATGTAAAAAATTAGAATATAAAAATATTCAAATACAGGTAGATTCAATGTTATTAGTTAATTTAGTATTAAGAAAATTCTCTCTCTGGAAACATGAAGATGAAATAGAAATAATATTGAACCTTATAAAAGAATTAAATGCATCAATACTTCATATATATAGGGAGGCAAACACGCCAGCAGATAATCTTGCTAGGATAGGCTCGGAAAAAGGAGAGATAGAATATGAGGAAGATACTATGCCGGAGAAACTAAAAGGCTTAGTGAGATTAGATAAGTTAGCTTTTCCTTATGTAAGAGCTAGGAAGGGTAGAATGTGATTTATATCCCAAAATAAATATTAGATTAATTAATATTAATAGTAGGTAGAAGATAGGTTCTAAAGTAGGGGAACTCTTGGGAAATATGGGACGTATATGTGTTTGTTTATGTGTTTTCTTTGCAGTGCAGTGCTCCCCTTCAAGTTGCAGAAAATTCAGAATGGAGACATTAGGTTGCTTCATGGTGGACTGTGCTCATATATAGGACTGTCTTTTTCTTGCTTTATGTGTCAGTTTATGTAATGGTTATGTAATTAGATTATGGAGGCTGTAACAAGGTCATGTGTTAATTAATATGGTTGTTAGAGTATTAGGAGGTGGGTGTTTAGAATAGGAGTTGCTGCCCTCTCAAAGCTGGAAATTCCAGAAATTCCAGAAAATTCCAGATAAGCTAGAAGATGGACCGAAGATTCTCAATGATCTAATCATCAACTCAATTTGTTCAAGAGGAATCGAATTAAAAAGAAGCTGAAAAAGTTAAAGAGGAGTTAAAAGTCAGTGGAAATCAGCAACAAATTTCAGGTATACATGTAAGAAAATATACTATGTTGGAATGTGGTTTTGGTTGCAGGAAATAGTTTAATCTCTAAAGCCAAACAAGGAGGAGCAAAGGAGAGAGATCTAATTTTCAAATTAGGAGTTAGTGAATGAAAGGAGCATTAAAGAGCTACACAGAGCAAATGCAATATACATGCCTGCAGCGAAATGAACAAATACAAGAAAGCAGCTTCAAGATTGTAGTATAGGGATGCTTGTGCAATAAATGTCCTCATACAGAGGCTTTAACTAGATTGCACTTATGCTATCTTCAAATTAGTTAAGATTTGGACAAGGGTGTAAGAGGGATAAATGGTAGATTCTAGTTTGTAAAAATGGTATTCCTCCGCAAAAAAGAGAGGGCTATTAATAAATAAACACCTTTTAAAAAAGAAGAAGAAGAAGAAGAAGAAGAAGAAGAAAATTTAGAGCAAAAAATGGTTTATTTTTTCAAAAAACGCTCTCAACTCTAGAGAGAGAAAATTTCACATTCTAGAGAGAGAAACTCTCCATTGTTGCTCAAATCAAGCTCTATTCAAGGTGAGAATGGAGAAAACCAACTTATTATTAAACAATAAGTCATTTGCCTCGATTGTTAAATGGACCGTGCCGATATTACGAATTCACGGGAACAAAAATGGGCTCCCGGTTATCATCTTCTCTGCCGAACAAACTCGAAGGCTCTTAGAACCTTTCGAATACACGCTCATCGGTAAGTTCTCCCATGGCAGGCCTCGTGCGATTGGAGTTCAGAAATTTATTGATAATTTAAAGCTTAAGGGGAAGGTGAAGTTAGCTGACTTTGACGCCAAACATGTCGTGCTGCAATGCTCTCTATTGGAGGATCAATATCGCCTATGGCAGCGGGGTTTATGGCAAGTCGACGGCTTCCCCATGCATATACTGAAGTGGACAAAGGATTTCACTCCTCTGGAAGAGGCGCCTATAGCCCCGGTATGGTTTACATTGCCGTTTCTTCCATTACATTTAGCGATATCTTCGTGTTTGGGAAAACCCATTCTACGGGATGAAGCCACAGTAGCCATGTCAAGGCCGAACAAAGCTCATGTATGTGTCGAGCTTAACCTCTTGACTAAGCTGCCTGACAAGCTATGGATAGGTAGTGGTGAAGGTGAACAGGCCGAGGGGTTTTGGCAAACAGTCATCCCCGAAAGCCTTCCTTCTTACTGCCTAAGTTGTAAGAGGCTCGGGCATGAAAATCTATCGTGCAAGGCGGGGGAAGATGAGCAGAACAATGGGCAGTGGCATGATGGAGGAGGTAAGAGAGTAATGCAATGGATAAGGAAAGAGTAGGTCCATCTTCACAAGCAAAATATCCAGCCGAAGGAAGATCTAGACAGTGGAGGTATTCCATGTTTTTCAGCAGATTACTCAAAGAATAATCAAGTAGAAGTAATCCCGACAGAGGTTAACTTGGAGATAGAGAAGGAGGATAGCTTAAATGAAGGATGTGAGGAGGTAAAACACATGAGAAAACATAAAAAAAGATCCAGAACCAGAATTATATTGAAAGAAAAACTTGAAGATTATGGGTGGATAAACGAGGATCTTATGGACTTCCCTGAAGATGAATCGGTAATTTTTAGTTGTCCTTCAATTAATAAGGGTGATGTATCTCAAGAGGAGCCTGAGGTGAAAGCAAATGATGATATATATATTTATAATGAAGATTGGGGGAATCTCTCAAGAACCCAATCTATGGAGGCCTTGAAGCAAATGGCCATGGTGCTTGGAAAACAGTTAAAATATAAAGAGATTAGGCATGAACTTACTCACACTCCTAAAATAGTAAGAAATATGAAGAAATATGCTAACATGACTTACGAATCCAAGTGTACAACTCGTGCTCAAACCAAATTAGGTTTTAATGGATAGATGCCTATATTGGAATGTTAGGGGGTAGCTAATAGCCCCACAATAAATAGATTAAGACTTTTAATTAAAGAACATAAAATATCATTAATGATTATTGCAGAGCCAATGGTCATGCAAGATCATTTAACTAAATATAGTGAAATTTTAGGTTTTAATAAGGCTTACGCTAATTAAAATAGTAAACTTTGGATTTTATGGCATAATAAGCTGAAAATTGAAATATTAAAAGATACTGAACAGATAGTACACTTTAAATTAGACAAGAACACAGATCAAATAATTTCATGCAGTTTATGCAAAAAATGATAAACAATCTAGGTTAGCTCTATGGAAGGAGATGAAAGATATAGCAAGTAAAAACTTTCCTTGGATCATAAGAGGCGATTTTAATATAATTAGAAGCCCTCAAGAAAAGAAAGGTGGCAAACCACCGGATAAGGTAGCCATGAAACAATTTAATGACACAATAGCTATGACTAATATAATTGAAATAGATTTCACTGGTTCGAGATACACCAGGTGTAATAACTGGCAAAAAAGAAGAGTCATCTGGGCTCGCCTGGATAGGATAATGTGTAACACAAAGTGGGTCACCTCACAAGGGACTATGGGGCTAAGACACTTAAATAGAACTTGCTCCGATCATAGCCCACTGCTTATCACGATACAAAGGAACCAGGGTAATACGTCTAATTTTAAATTCCAAAATATGTGGGTAAAGCATGCAGTCTATGAAAGTCTCGTCAAAGAGTCTTGGAAAGAGCCAGGAGAGGGAAAGCCGATGCAAGCTCTAACAATTAAGCTTCTAAGGCTTAAAGCTTGCTTAAAAACATGGAACAAAGAGGTTTTCGGAAAATTAAATCAGGAGCTAAAAAAAGTAGAAGAAAAAGTAGCCAAGTTGGAACAAGATTTTGACTCCTTTAATAATAATGAAACTCGGTTAGAATTAAGTAAGGCCAAAGGAGAACTAAGATTGAAATTACACATGGAAGAAATTTACTGGAAACAGCATGCAAAGATTAAATGGTTAAATGATGGCGACCGTAATACTAAATTCTTTTACAATATGACTAAAATTAAATCTCAAAAGAATAAAATTAAAGGAGTAAAAAATGAAGAAGGAAAATGGGTAGAAGAAGAAAAGGAAATAGGAACTCTCTTTAAAAATTTTTTTGAAAACCAATTATGCAGTCAGTCACGTAGGACAGACAATTCTCTAATGCATGAGATTAGGGTAACCATTACGGAAGCTCAAAACCATTTAATGGAATTGATCCCGGAAGAACCAGAAGTTAAAGAGGCAGTTTTTAATCTTGATAAAGAGAGTGCAGCAGGACCGGACGGTTGGAATAATTATTTTTTCCAGTCAAACTAGCACACGGTTAAAACTTAAAACTGAGCTAGTCCCCGCAATTGCAAGTTTTTTTGTAGGTGCGGAAATCCCAAAATCATGGGCAAAATCATTATAGTATTAATTCCAAAAAAAGAATCGCCACAGAAATGTGAGGATTACAGACCTATAAGTTTATGCAATGCTATTTATAAAATTTTAGCAAAAATATTACAAAATAGACTAAGCTTTATTTTACCATCAATAATATCTCAGGAACAAATGGGTTTTGTCAAAAATAGATTAATGATTGAAAATATAAAACTTGCATCAGAAATGATGAAAGAAATAGAAGGTAAATCAAGAGGAAACAATTTAGTGGTTAAGCTGGATCTATCGAAAGCCTTTGATAGAGTAGAATGGGATAACCTTTGTTTTGTGCTGAGAAGGTTCGGATTCTCTGAGCTAACCATAGATCTAATATACAGATGCATTTCAAGTACTTGGGTAAGAGTGCTCGTAAATGGAAAGATAAGTGGGGAATTTAAACCAAATAGAAGTATAAGGCAAGGGGACCCGTTATCCCCCCTTCTGTTTGATATCTACTTAGAATTATTAATTCGAAACTTGAATAAGAGAATATCCGAAGGTAGAATAATGTCATTCAGACAACCAAGGAATACACCCAGAATATGCTGTTTAGCCTATGCAGATGACCTTATAATTTTTACAAATGCTAGTACAAAGTTATTAATGAATCTTATGGATCTTCTTCAAATATTTGAAAAAGAAACAGGTCAAATCGTAAATAAAAGCAAATGTCAGTTCATGCTTGCTAAAAATGCAAAATTAAAGTTAGTAGATAAAATCAAAAATATCACAGGCTTCTTAGAAATTAAAGGGGCATTAATGTACTTAGGTTGTCCGATATATGAGGGGAGGTTGAAGGAAGAATATCTAACTTACCTTCAAGATAAGCTAAGAAAGAAAATAGTAGGATGGAAAGAAGAGCTCCTGGGATTTGGGGGGAGGATAACGCTGCTCTCACATGTTTTACAAAGCACACTAACACATATTTTATCAGTTATACATCCCCCTAAAAAATTTATTAAAAAACTTGAATCAGAAATAGAAAACTTCTTATGGGGTAAAAAAGAAGGTAGAAATAAATTACACTGGAAGGACTGGAAAGGCATCTGTTACCCAAAAGAGGAAGCAGGATTAGGTCTAATGAGCCTTCAGGACTCGGCCGCTGCCTGGGATTGCAAAGGCTGGTGGAGACTTAAAGAATGTGATAATCTTTGGGCTAAATACATGCGGGCTAAATATTTAGATAATAAGAATAAGAGCCCTAAGAAAGCTTCGAACAGCTGGAAAGTAATGGAAAAACAAAAAGAGATAGTAGACTCACACTCCAAGCTAAAGAAGAGTGGCTGGAAATGGACTTTAACGCCACCAGGAAACTTCTCTCTAAAGTCAGCAAAAGATCTGGTCAGAAAGAAAAAAATCGGCTCAAACTTTATTCAAATGGGTATGGCAAGAAAACGTCCTGCAAAAAATGTGTTCCTTCACATGGAAGGCTCTAGTGAATGCTATACTGGTAAATAAGAATGTACTAAAAAAAGGGATAAAAATGGCATCAAGATGTGAATGCTGTTCACAAGCAGTTGAAACAACCAATCATTTATTTTCCAATGGGCCAATTGCAGCGGAAATATGGAGAGAGATGGAGGGGGAAAAATGAATTAGTAATAAAGATGATGGATTAATAGATTAAGTTAAAAAATGGGAAAGTGAAAGTACGAAAAGCCCCACTAGAAAATGGCTTAATCAGAACTTACAGCACCTAATTATTTGGTGCATATGGAAATCTCGAAATAAAAGTAAATTTGAAAATAAAAGGATGAATTTAATAGAAATAATAAAAGATATTAGAAAGGAGATAAGTAATATATCAATAATGAAACCAATAAAAATAGTGGAAAAGAAACAAGAAAATAAGCTTGAGAAAACATGGGATCTCACTTACAAAGTTATAAAACAGCAATTGGCTAAATGTATACATTGGAATACTCCACCGGTTGGCAAATTTTCACTTAATACTGATGGTAGTTTTAACAGGGACACTAGAATCGCAGGAGGAGGCGGGGTAATAAGAGATCATATAGGGACAGAAAAGAGAGCTTTCACCAGTTCTAATAGAGCCTCTTCAGCCCTAGAATCAGAAATTAAAGCTTTGAAATCAGGGTTAGAGATATGTAAGAAGCTAAATTTTAAAAATATAGAAGTTCAGGTAGACTCGAAATTATTAGTTGAAATAGTAATTAACAAGAAAATCTTATGGAGGTATGAAGAGGACCTAGAAGTAATTTTTAGCCTTTTAGATGACTTGAAGGCTTCAATTACACATATATATAGAGAAGCTAATAATCTAGAGGATAGCCTATCTAGAATAGGCTCTACTAGAGGAGACATAGAATATAACGTGGAATCCATGCCACATAAACTAAAGGGGATAGTATGTTTAGATAAAATGACATTTTCTTATATTAGAACAAATAAACAGCCTAGGAAGGTATGATAAAGACTTAATTTCCTGTTGGATTTTGTTCTGGAATACAACTCTGCAGTGGTATTTCTATCCTTGCAAAACAAGCCCAAAAGGAAAATAGAAGGCAAAAGGTAAGTGCTGAAATTTTTTCTTCTTACAGGCAAGTTCACGCACTACTGAAGTGAAACATCAGCCTTACCGAGCCATGTGTTATAAAATTTCTGGGTTATCATTGTTTTATTAGATGTTAAAGTTTCACATAAGGTTTGTGTTATTTTAATAGGAGTTTAATGAATAGGAAGGGTGGAGGTTGAGTCAGTTTAAAAATAGAACTTAGAATATAATTTAGATTAACGAATCAAAAAAAGAAGCAAGTAGGTTAGATCTATGCATGTGTTAATTTTGGACAATAGCAGTGTAACTCCGGCAAAATGGTGCACATGTATAAATATGTATCTGGATTTTCTTTGCAGGATGAAGATGATCAGAAGGAGCCTTTCATTTTAATTCGATAATCTTGTTGATTTTATAGGTAAAATAATGAAGTTTATAGATACTTTGCCTTGATAAGCTCATATACCATAAGATGTCTATCACTGGGTATTGACTGCTGCCCTTCTCGACTAATCACCTAGTCCTGTGGGTGATCACCTGGTGCGGTTTACTCGTGATTGGTTGTGGTTAAGTAATCACTTAATAATTTAAAGGGAAAGGCAAAGCTGTATAGGAATGCCAAAGAAAATGGGAGGGAACGAAGAAATTACAAAAGTCGTATAAGTATAACAAGGGACAAGGGTAATAGGGTGATAAGTTATTTTGCAGGTGCGCTCGTTTTTCTCTTTGAATATTGCAAGCTCAGAAGTGTATAAAAGAAGAATGAGGACGGCTGGAAATCTTTGGAATAACGTGAATACAAGAGCCCGAGACACGGGGAGGATGAGAGATAGAGGCTGAGCACGGGAAACTCCCGAATATTACAAGAATTTTAAATGAGAAGGTGGGCCGAAAAATAGCAAAACGGGAAAGACGACCCGAAAATTAAATAAACTAGAGCAAAGCCTCTAGCTTATACTAGTTAAATTATATAGGCGAATAAATGTTTTATTTGAGCAAGTTTTTTATAATTTAACATGCTAGTTAGTAGATTTAAACTTAAGATGGGTGTAAGAGGGCTTCGGGCAGCTATAGGTTGTAAAAATAGTTTTCCTCCGCCAAAAGAGTGGGTTATAAATAATAAAATGAATTTTATAAAAGAAGAAGAAGAAGAAGAAGAAGAAGAAGCAAAGACATGGGCCTGCAAAAGCTGGTGGAGATTGAAAGAAAACAAAAGCTTGTGGGCAAATTTTATGCGTCTCAAGTATGGAGGGGAAAATGAGCAATTAAAAGTTTCAAAAAAAGCGGCTAAAGCATGGAAATTGATGATAAAGCAAAAAGAGATAGTTGAAGCTCATTCTAGATTGAATAAAAGCAGATGGAAATGGATGTTAACCGCAGAAGGAAAATTCACCCTTAAATAATCAAAAAACATATTAAGGAAAAAGCACAGGCATAGACCGATATTTAAAGTCTTCTGGAAAAGTGATGCTCCATAGAAAATGAAAATATTAATGTGGAGAACACTCATAGAAGCCACACCAGTGGATTTTAATATACAGAGGAAAGGCATAAAGTTGGTCTCTAGATGCGAATGCTGTCACTCAGAAATAGAAAGCACGGATCATCTTTTTTCAAATAGGAAAATAGCGGGGGAGATATGGAATCAGCTTGATAATACAGGGGGACAGCCAAACCTTAAACTAGAGAATAGATTGATAAACTGGAACAAGGAAAAACCTAAAAGCCAGATTCAAATCTGGTTTAATAATAATAGTCCCTCAGTAATTATTTGGTGTATATGGAAAACTAGGAATAAAAGTAGGTTTGAAGAAATACAAATGAATTCAGAAGAAATTCTGAAGGATATAAAAAAGGAAATCTCAATTATTTCTGCTCTAAAGCCTATTAAAACTGTTAACATTAATATATCAAAAAATCTAAGAATTAAATGGGGGCTAAGTATTAGGAAAGAGGGATGGTCGGGTTTGAAAAGAGTTTCTTGGATTAAACCACCAAATGGAACTTTTGCTCTTAACACAGACGGTAGTTTTAATAGGGATATGGGAATAGCAGGTGGAGGGGGAGTGATTAGGGATGCACAAGGTAAGATTATAAAAGCATTTACTATGAAAAATAAGTCTAATTCAGCCTTACACTCTGAAATACAAGCTTTGCTCACGGGGCTTCAGATTTGTAAAAGTATAAATCTTAAGAAGATACAAATTCAGGTGGATTCTAAGCTACTAGAGGGGCTAGCTTCAAATAGATTACAAATGTGGAAATATGAGGTAGATATGGAAAATATAAGAGAATTAATGGAAGAGCTGGAGGCCACAATCTCACATATTTATAGGGAGGTTAACGCATTAGCAGACAAGCTGGCAAAAGAGGGTATACATAGGGGCACACAAGAATTTACTAGGAATGATATTCCCAGTAAATTCGTTGGAATAGCTAAGCTGGATAAAATGGCTTATCCATATGTTAGGATTTGTAGGAACCTGGAGAAGCAATTGGGCACAAGTTTAAGGGGATAACAGAATATATATATTGTTTGGGTTTTTTTGTCTCTATCCAACAGAAATACAGCTTGTATATCAGAAAAAAGATAGCAAAGGCAAGAGATAGACTGCCCGAGAAAGGCAATGCTTGTGATGTGCAGTGTAGTTTGCTGGTTTTTTTTGATTTGCAGGTATTCATGGATAGTTTTACGGATGAGAGAGGAAGCTGGAAAAGTTGTGAAGTGCTATTTTGTAATTATGTTAGTTTATGTTTATAAAAATGTTAGTTTTTGTTTTATAAAAAGTCTGAAGCTTGCTTTAAAATAGAGTATGAAGAAGGCTAGGGAAAGGCAGCAGTATGGTAAGGTATAAGGTAAGAGATAGCTGGTTTTTGGTGTTTTGTTTTGTATTTGGTGCAGGTTGTATGCTAGTAAGGCGAAGGATTAAAGAGTTGCTGAAATGTGAGAAGGAAAAGGTTGTGAGCATTAAGAACAAGCAAACAAAATAGGGGGGAGAAGAAGAGCAGAAATTGTATCTTACTCTTCAGAAAAATAGAACAATTAGCACCTAAAGGACTTGGGCAAAGCAGAAAATGCCATAACAAATCAGCTTTTAAAAGATTAAGAGTTATCTCTTATGCTTTCCATAAAGTGTACCTAGAATGGTGGAATTTAAAGATTTCTTTTTTTTTGTAATTTAAAAGGGTGTAAGGGGGCAAAGGGTAGCTTTATAGTTTGTAAAAATGGTACTCCTCTGCCAAAAGAGAGGGTATAAGTTTAATAAAATAAACATTTTTTTAAAAAAAAAAAAGAAAAAGAAGAAGAAGCAAATGCATGGGCCTGCAAAAGCTGGTGGAGATTGAAAGAAAACAAAAGCTTGTGAGCAAATTTTATGCGTCTCAAGTATGGAGGGGAAAATGAGCAATTGAAAGTTTCAAAAAAAGCGTCTAAAGCATGGAAATTGATGATAAAGCAAAAAGAGATAGTTGAAGCTCATTCTAGATTGAATAAAAGCGGATGGAAATGGATGTTAACCGCAGAAGGAAAATTCACCCTTAAATCAGCAAAAAACATATTAAGAAAAAAGCACAGGCATAGACTGATATTTAAAGTCTTCTGGAAAAGTGATGCTCCATAGAAAATGAAAATATTAATGTGGAGAACACTCATAGAAGCCACACCAGTGGATTTTAATATACAGAGGAAAGGCATAAAGTTGGTCTCTAGATGCGAATGATGTCACTCAGAAATAGAAAGCACGGATCATCTTTTTTCAAATGGGAAAATAGCAGGGGAGATATGGAATCAGCTTGATAATACAGGGGGATAGCCAAACGATAAACTAGAGAATAGATTGATAAACTGGAACAAAAAAAAACCTAAAAGCCAGATTCAAATCTAGTTTAGGAATAATATTCCCTCAGTAATTATTTGGTGTATATGGAAAGCTAGGAATAAAAGTAGGTTTGAAGGAATACAAATGAATTCAGAAAAAATTCTGAAGGATATAAAAAAGGAAATCTCAATTATTTCTGCTCTAAAGCCTATTAAAACTATTAACATTAATATATCAAAAAATCTAAGAATTAAATGGGGGCTAAGTATTAGGAAAGAGGGATGGTCGGGTTTGAAAAGAGTTTCTTGGATTAAACCACCAAATGAAACTTTTGCTCTTAACACAGACGGTAGTTTTAATAGGGATATGGGAATAGCGGGTGGAGGGGGAGTGATTAGGGATGCACAAGGTAAGATTATAAAAGCATTTACTATGAAAAATAAGTCTAATTCAGCCTTACACTCTGAAATACAAGCTTTGCTCAGGGGGCTTCAGATTTGTAAAAGTCTAAATCTTAAGAAGATACAAATTCAGGTGGATTCTACGTTACTAGAGGGGCTAGCTTCAAATAGATTACAAATATGGAAATATGAGGTAGATACGGAAAATATAAGAGAATTAATGGAAGAGCTGGAGGCCACAATCTCACATATTTATAGGGAGGTTAAAGCATTAGCAGACAAGCTGGCAAAAGAGGGTATACATAGGGGCACACAAGTATTTACTGGGAATGATATTCCCAGTAAATTTGTTGGAATAGCTAAGCTGGATAAAATGGCTTATCCATATGTTAGGATTTGTAGGAACCTGGAGAGGCAATTGGGCACAAGTCTAAGGGGATAACAGAATATATATATTGTTTGGGTTTTTTTATCTCTATCCTACAAGAATATAGCTTGTATATCAAAAAAAAGACAGCAAACGCAAGAGATAGACTGCCCGGGAAAGGTAATGCTTGTGATGTGCTGTGTAGTTTGCTGGTTTTTTTTAAATTTGCAGGTATTCATGGACATTTTTACGGATGAGAGAGGAAGCTGGAAAAGTTGTGAAGTGCTATTTTGTAATTATGTTAGTTTATGTTTATAAAAATGTTAGATTATGTTTTATAAAAAGTCTGAAGCTTGCTTTAAAATGGAGTATGAAGAAGGCTAGGGAAAGGCAGCAGTATGGTAAGGTATAAGGTAAGAGATAGCTGGTTTTTGGTGTTTTGTTTTGTATTTGGTGCAGGTTGTATGCTAGTAAGGAGAAGGATTAAAGAGTTGCTGAAATGTGAGAAGGAAAAGGTTGTGAGCATGAAGAACAAGCAAACAGAATAGGGGGGAGAAGAAGGGCAGAAATTGTATCTTACTCTTCAGAAAAATAGAACAATTAGCACCTAAAGGACTTGGGCAAAGCAGAAAATGCCATAACAAATCAGCTTTTAAAAGATTAAGAGATTATCTCTTATGCTTTCCATAAAGTGTACCTAGAATGGTAGAATTTAAAGATTTCTTTTTTTGTAATTTAAAAGGGTGTAAGGGGGAAAAGGGTAGCTTTATAGTTTGTAAAAATGGTATTCCTCCGCCAAAAGAGAGGGTATAAGTTTAATAAAATAAACCTTTTAATAAAAAAAGAAGAAGAAGAAGAAGAAGAAGAAGAAGAAGAAGAAAAAGAAGAAGAAGAAGAAGAAGAAGAAAAAGAAGAAGAAGAAAAAGAAGAAAAAGAAGAAGAAGAAGAAGAAGGGGTAGAATATAGCCAATTTCAAGCTCAAAATGGGGCAAGAGGACTTCCTAGCTCATATGAAGTCATTTGCTTCAATATTGCAAGGGCCCGCTCACACTTCTCCCTATTTCTGGAACAAGCAAGACTTGCCGGCGGTCTTTTTCTCTCCAGCCGAACTTGCAATAATGGCAGAACCCTTCGAATGGACTTTGGTTGGGAAGTTCTCACATGGCCGACCGAGTTTTAAAGACATTCGAGACTTCCTCTCCTCACTAAAGCTTAAAGGGGCAGTAAAAACGAGAGATTTTGACTCCAAGCATATTTTTCTGCAAGTCTCGGAGGAAGAAGATTATTATAGAATATGGATGCGAGGTATGTGGTATATCAAAGGCTTTCCCATGCGCATGCTGAAATGGACAAACGAGTTCACCCCGCTGGAACAATCACCCATTGCACCAGTATGGTTTATACTCCCGAATCTTCCCCTACCCTTCTATAACAAGGCGGCTCTCTTCTCTATTGCTTCGTGTGTTGGCAAACCGATGAGTATGGACGAGGCTACTGCCTCATGTCTCAACCTCACTGTGCTTGTCTCTGTGAAGAGACAAGCTTGCTGTCGATACCCCCACATAAACTATGGATAGGCAGTGATGATAATAATGGATTTTGGCAAACGATCGTCCCAGAATACTTTCCTCGATATTGTACATTATGCAAAAGATTGGGTCACGATGAGGTTGAATGCAGAATGGGTTTAGAACGATGCGAAAATGTTAAAGAAAATGCAGGTAAAGCCAAGGTGCAGAAATGGATAAGGAAGGAAAGCACGGGCAAAGTTTCCACACAAATCTTTGAGACCTTGACTGAGTCACCAAAAGAGCTAGATGCTAAGAGCTCAGGGGAGGAAGGGAATGAAGATTCTATAAGAAACGGCAATAGAAGGAAGACAAGCCGAGAAGGAGATGTAGGCATGGAAGAGGGAAGCAAGGAAAAAGCCTCGGGTGGTGATTTTTGCATCATCGGAGAGAAAATGAGAATGGAGCTCCAAGCGGATGGCTGTGCTTGGGACTTACTGAAACCAAGATACAAGAGGCAAGTTAAGAAGGGTAGGACTAGGAGGAATGCAAGATACAAGGAGGAGGATTTAAGCTGGATGGAGGAAGACGTGCTGGATTTTTCAGAGGAGGAGTTCGAAGTGAAAAGCTGGAACTTACCACCTCAAAGCAAGGCCACGGAAAGGATGGAAATGAAGTTTTCTAAGGATGGTCTGGAAATGGCTATAAGAAAATGGGATACATATACAAGGAAAGAGGCTATGGAGGAGCTGAAAATAATGGCGCTACAGCTTGGAAAAAGTTTAAAGAAACAGATTGTGGAACTGGTCTCTAATGTAACAAAACCCGCAAGGAACATGAAGAAGTATATGAATATGCAATACGATTCAAAGTGTAGAACGAGAGCACAGTCAAAATCAGCAGGTAATGTTTAGTTGTTTATATTCGAATATAAGGGGGGTGGCTAACACACCCACCTTAAATAGATTAAAAAAACTCATTAAAATTCATAAACTAAGAATATTAATTATAACTGAACCAATGGTAGATAAAAAAAATTAGACCATTATAAAGGGATAATGGGATTTGATAATGCCATAACAAATGTGAATGTGAAAATCTGGATTATGTGGGGGGATAATATAGATCTCAGAATTTTAAAAGACACAAAACAAATATTACACTCGAAAATTGTTAGTAACACAGAAATTTTAATGTCAGCTGTTTATGCAAAAAATTCTAAAGAAGAGAGAAAAACACTATGGCAGGATATAAAAGAAATCACGGTAAATGATCCTCCATGGATTATTGGAGGAGATTTTAACGTAATAAGAGGCCCTAGTGAGAAAAAAGGAGGAAGACATGCCGATACAAAGGCAATGTCACAGTTTAATGAGGCAATCGCTAATGCCAACTTAATAGAACTTGATTATATAGGGGCAAAATATACATGGTGTAATAACTGGAAAAACGGGGAGCAATCTGGGCTAGACTGGATAGGTTTTTATTTAATGCTAAATGGATAGACTCTCATGGGCCTACAACTATTAAACATTTAAATAGAACCTGCTCAGATCATAGTCCTATACTCTTGATTCACCAGTATAATTATAAGCCAAAGAAAACTTTTAAATTTCAAAATATGTGGGGCTTGCATGAAAATTTTTTAACAATAGTGGAAACTTCATCGGCAAAAAAAGCTATAGGCAATCCACTACAAAGCTTAGCAATAAAAATGCGTAGACTAAAAATTAGATTGACCACATGGAATAAGGAAGTATTTGGAAATATAAATAGGAATATAATACAGGCAGAGGAGAAGATGGAGAAGAGTGAAATAAAATATGAGAGAGATCAAAATGAAGAGAGTAGAAAAGAGTTAAGTCGGGCAGAGGCAGAATTAAGACTTTGCTTAAACATGGAAGAAGTTTTCTGGAAACAGAGAGCGAGGATTAAGTGGTTAAAAGAAGGAGATAATAATACTAAATTTTTTCACACTATGGCAAAAATCAAATCTCAAAAACAAAAGATAAAAGCTATAAAAAACTCAGAAGGTAGATGGGTTGAAATAGAAGAAGAATTAAGAACACAGTTAGAAGGATACCTAAAAACGCATTTGTGTGAGATTACGAGGAGAGAAGAAAATAGTTTATACAGAAAATAAAACTACAAGTGACAGAGAGAGATAAATGAAAAATTGGCTGAATTTCCTGATGAAGAGGAAATAAGGGCAGCTGTTTTTGATATGAATAAGGATAGTGCGGCAGGACCAGATGGTTGGAATAATGCATTCTTCCAAATATGCTAGCCTATTATTAAGTCAGATTTGTTACAAGCCATAACCTGGATATTTGCAGGAGTAGAAATTACAAAAGCGTGGGCTAGCTCTTTCATAGTTCTTATTCCTAAAACCGAAAACCCACAGAAATGTGAAGACTTTTGGCCAATTAGCCTGTGCAACTCGATTTACATGATTTTAACGAAGTTATTACAAAATAGGCTTAGGCTTATTTTTCCGAAAATAATTTCACAAGAACAATCTGGCTTTGTTGAGAATAGATTAATATCAGAAAATATAAGCCTAGCGTCAGAAATGATGAGAGAAGTTGGGGCCAAGGCTAGGGGATATAATGTTGTTTTAAAACTTGATTTGTCAAAAGCCTTCGACAAGGTCGAATGGTCAATCTTATGTTTTATAATGCGTAAGATGGGCTTTTTGGAGTTTTGGATAGATTTAATGCATAGATGCATATCAAGTTTATGGGTTAAAATAATAATTAATGGGAAAATAGGAAACGAGTTTAAGCCTGTTAGAGGCCTAAGGCAATGGGGTCCTTTATGACCTTATTTATTTAATATTTACTTAGAAACATTACTGATAAATTTAAAAGAAGAAATGGAAAATGAAAAGATATTAATGTTCAGGCAACCTAAGAATACCCACAGAGTCTGTTGTTTGGCTTATGCAGATGATGTTATTAATTTCACAAATGCCAGTAAAAAATCACTTCTAAATTTGACGGGGTTACTGCACACGCTAGAGGAGGAAACATGACAAAACCTAAATATAAAAAAGTGTCAATTTATGCTTGCAGAAAAAACACCAAATAAAGTGGCTCAAAGGGTTTCGAATATTACAAGTTTCACCCAGAAGAAATGTGCATTGATGTACTTGGGTTGTCCTATATTTGAAGGAAGATTAAAAGAAGAATATTTAAATTATCAAGTTGCAAGAATGAAGGATAAAATAGCGGGTTGGAAGGAAGATCTCTTAAGCATGGGAGGTAGAATTATACTAATTACACATGTATTACAGGGTTCACTGGCTCATATTCTAACCATTATGCATCCTTTAAAAAAGATCATAAAGAGACTGGAAAAGAATATGGCTGATTTTTTATGGGGTAAGAAAGAAGGTAAGCCAAAATTATATCGGTGAAAGTGGGAGGATTTTGCTTTCCCGAGGAGGAAGCAGGTCTAGGTTTTACTAGCCTTGATGATATGGCAAAGGCATGGGCCTGCAAAAGCTTGTGGAGATTGAAAGAAAACAAAAGCTTGTGGACAAATTTTATGCGTCTCAAGTATGGAGGGGAAAATGAGCAATTGAAAGTTTCAAAAAAAGCGTCTAAAGCATGAAAATTGATGATAAAGCAAAAAGAGATAGTTGAAGCTCATTCTAGATTGAATAAAAGCGGATGGAAATGGATGTTAACCGCAGAAGGAAAATTCACCCTTAAATCAGCAAAAAACATATTAAGAAAAAAGCACAGGCATAGACTGATATTTAAAGTCTTCTGGAAAAGTGATGCTCCATAGAAAATGAAAATATTAATGTGGAGAACACTCATAGAAGCCACACCAGTGGATTTTAATATACAGAGGAAAGGCATAAAGTTGGTCTCTAGATGCGAATGATGTCACTCAGAAATAGAAAGCACGGATCATCTTTTTTCAAATGGGAAAATAGCAGGGGAGATATGGAATCAGCTTGATAATACAGGGGGATAGCCAAACGATAAACTAGAGAATAGATTGATAAACTGGAACAAAAAAAAACCTAAAAGCCAGATTCAAATCTAGTTTAGGAATAATATTCCCTCAGTAATTATTTGGTGTATATGGAAAGCTAGGAATAAAAGTAGGTTTGAAGGAATACAAATGAATTCAGAAAAAATTCTGAAGGATATAAAAAAGGAAATCTCAATTATTTCTGCTCTAAAGCCTATTAAAACTATTAACATTAATATATCAAAAAATCTAAGAATTAAATGGGGGCTAAGTATTAGGAAAGAGGGATGGTCGGGTTTGAAAAGAGTTTCTTGGATTAAACCACCAAATGAAACTTTTGCTCTTAACACAGACGGTAGTTTTAATAGGGATATGGGAATAGCGGGTGGAGGGGGAGTGATTAGGGATGCACAAGGTAAGATTATAAAAGCATTTACTATGAAAAATAAGTCTAATTCAGCCTTACACTCTGAAATACAAGCTTTGCTCAGGGGGCTTCAGATTTGTAAAAGTCTAAATCTTAAGAAGATACAAATTCAGGTGGATTCTACGTTACTAGAGGGGCTAGCTTCAAATAGATTACAAATATGGAAATATGAGGTAGATACGGAAAATATAAGAGAATTAATGGAAGAGCTGGAGGCCACAATCTCACATATTTATAGGGAGGTTAAAGCATTAGCAGACAAGCTGGCAAAAGAGGGTATACATAGGGGCACACAAGTATTTACTGGGAATGATATTCCCAGTAAATTTGTTGGAATAGCTAAGCTGGATAAAATGGCTTATCCATATGTTAGGATTTGTAGGAACCTGGAGAGGCAATTGGGCACAAGTCTAAGGGGATAACAGAATATATATATTGTTTGGGTTTTTTTATCTCTATCCTACAAGAATATAGCTTGTATATCAAAAAAAAGACAGCAAACGCAAGAGATAGACTGCCCGGGAAAGGTAATGCTTGTGATGTGCTGTGTAGTTTGCTGGTTTTTTTTAAATTTGCAGGTATTCATGGACATTTTTACGAATGAGAGAGGAAGCTGGAAAAGTTGTGAAGTGCTATTTTGTAATTATGTTAGTTTATGTTTATAAAAATGTTAGATTATGTTTTATAAAAAGTCTGAAGCTTGCTTTAAAATGGAGTATGAAGAAGGCTAGGGAAAGGCAGCAGTATGGTAAGGTAAAAGGTAAGAGATAGCTGGTTTTTGGTGTTTTGTTTTGTATTTGGTGCAGGTTGTATGCTAGTAAGGAGAAGGATTAAAGAGTTGCTGAAATGTGAGAAGGAAAAGGTTGTGAGCATGAAGAACAAGCAAACAGAATAGGGGGGAGAAGAAGAGCAGAAATTGAATCTTACTCTTCAGAAAAATAGAATAATTAGCACCTAAAGGACTTGGGCAAAGCAGAAAATGCCATAACAAATCAGCTTTTAAAAGATTAAGAGATTATCTCTTATGCTTTCCATAAAGTGTACCTAGAATGGTAGAATTTAGAGAATTTTTTTTTTGTAATTTAAAAGGGTGTAAGGGGGCAAAGGGTATTTTTATAGCTTGTAAAAATGGTATTCCTCCGCCAAAAGAGAGGGTATAAGTTTAATAAAATAAACCTTTTAAAAAAAAGAAGAAGAAGAAGTAGTAGTAGTAGTAGTAGTAGTAGTAGTAGTAGAGAAAGAAGTAGAAGAAGAAAAGAAGATGATGGAATGAAAAAAGTAGAACAATAAGAAAACAATAAAAAGAAAAAAAATGAAGAAGAATAAGAAGAAGAACAAGAACAAGAGAAAGAAAAAGAAGAATAAGAAGAAGAGGAAGAATATGATGAAAAAGAAAAGAAGAATAATATTAATAAGGTGAAGAATAGAAAGAATAAAAAGAGGAAGAAGAAAATATGAATGTGTGGAAGAACAAAAAGAAGAGGAGGAAAAAGTAGAATAAGAATAAGAAGTGGAAAATGAAGAAGTAGAAGATGAAGAGGAAGAAGTAGAATTAAAAGAAAAGGAGGAGGAAGAAGAAAAAGAATAGCAAGAAAAATAAAAATAAGGAGAATAAAAATATGAAAATGTTGAAAAATAAGAAGATGATGATGATGATTTAGATGAAGAAGATGATGATAAATTCAAGAAAAAGATGAATAAGAAGTAGAACAACAAAAAAAGTAGATGATGAAAAAATAAAAGAATATTAAGAAGAATAAGAATAAGAAGACAAAAGGTGAAGAAGAGGAAGAAAAAGAAGAAGAAGAAAAAGATTATGATGATGATGAAGCTAAAAATAAGAAGAAGAAGGAAAAGTATATGAGGAGGTGGAAGAAGAAGAAATACAAAAGAGAAAGAAGTAGAAAAAAAATAAGAGGTAGAGGACGAAGAAGAAAAAGAAGAATAATGAGAAGAAGATTAAAAGGAAGAAGAAGTTGATGATGAAGAAGAACAAAGAGAAGTATAATAAGAAGAAGTTGAAAAAGAAGAAGAAGAAGATGATGAAGAGAAAGAAGTAGATGATGATGATGAGGCAGAAGAAGAATAAAAAGTAGGATAATAATAATAAGAGGTAGAAGAAGAAGAAGAAAGAGTATAAGAGGAAGAAGAATAATAAGAAGAAGAGGAAGAGATGGAAGAAGTAGAAAATGAAGAAAAAAAAAAGAATAAGAGGAAGAAGTAGAAGAAGGAGGAGGAGGAGGAGAAGATGAAATTGAAGAAGAAGAAATAATATAATATGAAGAATAAGATAATGAAGAATAGGAAGAATAAGAAGAATAATAAGAAGAATGACAAAAAGAAGAATAAAAATATGAAGAATTAAACAAATTGAAAGAATAAGAAAAATATGAAGAAGAAGAAGTTTGTCAATAAGAGGAAGATGAAGCGGAATAAGAAGAGGAATAGGAGAAGGAAAAAGAATAAGAGGAAGAAGAACAAGAAGATAAATAAAAAAAGAATAAGAAGATTGTGATGATGATGAAAAAGAAAAATAGAGGAGGAAGAGGAGGAGGATCAGGCGGAGGAATAAATTGAAAAAAAAAATGAGGAAGAAGAAGAAGATAAAAAATAGGATAATTTAGAGCAATCAACAAGCTAGAGAATAATTTCAAATACTAGTTTATGGGCTGAATTTTCAAGAGCCAGATACAAGCTTGATGATAATTTATTTAGGGAATAATCAAAGGCATCATTATATTGGAAATTAATGCAAAAACAACAAAGCATAGTAGAAAGGCATTTGATTTTTATAAACCTTGGGTTGAAATGGACATTGAATGTTCAATAAAGATTCTCCATAAAAAGTACAAAAGGCTGGTAAGGAAGAAATGACATTTTCAAGATATTTACAAATGGGCATGGGAGAAATAAATTCTGTAGAAGATTAATGTTTCATGTGGAGGGTTATTTCAAAAGGAATTCCATTAGATCAGAAAAATTAGAAGAGAGATATAAAATTAGCATCTTGATGTCAATGCTGCTAAAAAAACATAGAAAGCATAGATCATTTATTCTTTGTAGAAAATATAACTTAAGTGGTTTGGAACAAAATAGAAATAGATATGGGCATGTGAAAAAGAGAGCTTCCTTTTAAGGCCAGAATAGAATACTGGAGACAAGACCACTTAAAGGGCATGCTAGTAAAATTGATTAGAAACAATATGCCTCACATAGTAATCTGATGCATATGGAAAGCTAGAAAAAGAAGTAGATTTGAGAACTCTCCGATGCGCGCCAAAAATATATTAGAGGAAAAAGAAGAGAAAGCTCCTCCATTTCAGCCTACAACCCAATAAAAGTCAATGATAAGAACTTAGAGGTATATATTAAAAAGATATAGAGGTTGGAAACTATTAGAAAACCTCAATTAGATTTTATAACATTTAGTTGGAACAAACCATCGAAAGGTGCAATTACTTTAAACATGGATGGGTGTTTCAAAAGGAACATGGGGTCGGTAGGGGGAGGAAGGTTTATAAGAGATGAGGAATGAAATGTTATTAAAGTATTTACAATGAGGGGAGTTTCTATCTCAGCCCTACATGCAGAAATTACTGTATTGTAGAAAGGGCTGGAAATTTGCAACAACCATAGACTCCAAAATATTCCAGTATAGGTTTATTCACGCCTACTGGTGGATCTAACCAAAAGAAGAATAGATATGTGGAGGTGCAAGGGAGAAACACGTAGTATTAGATAGGCTGTAATAGATTTGAATGGAGAAATAATACACATATACAGAGAAGCAAATACACTGTCAGATAGGTTAGTAGAAGATGGTAGAAAAAAAATTTCAAGAATTTGGTGGAGAAGACATTTTAGATAGATTTAAAGGTATAATTATTTTACATAGAATAGGTTATTCTTATTTTAGAGTCACAAAGAATAAAAAATATAAGTTGGAAGAATTGTTGCTCTGGCAATTTTAAGTTGGAAGAGTGATAGCCACCCTGGTCCTGTGGGGGGGGGGGGGGGGGGGGGGGGGGGGGGGGCTGGTAGAATTTTTAGGCTGGAGCATATTCTGGTTTAAAGAGCTACTAAATTAAAGCTGAATAAAATATAGGGCATCATTAGAAGGAGGGCAGAAGGTTTAATGATATATAAAAACTAAAGTTAGTTAAAGATTAAAATTAAAACATTGATATAATGATACTATGTTTATTCTTTGGTTGACTTGGTATTCTCTTAGATCATGAGAGAAAGTTGTTCTTTTTTCTCTGATGGCTTTTAGGGAGAGCAAGAAAGGCACAACTAGGCAACATCAAGAGGCAAACATCAGAATGTGATAAACAACCCCTGATTTATATTCTGTAGAATGTTGGGGGCTTTTGACTGTTTGCTTTGTTTGTTTGTATGTTTGATTGTTGTTTATAAGGGCAGAAAGAGAGAAAAAGCTAGAAAAAAATCACAAGAGATAGAGTTTCCAAAAGCTATTAGCAAAATAAGATAGCAGGGGACAATGCAAGCCGCTGCCTTTCTTATGATGATTACATATGCTACTTTTATGCATCATGAGTTAAATGGAAAAAATGAAATAAGGGATATAAAGTTATACAATTATTAGATGCCACTAGAATAGTATAATAAAAGGGGTAGGAGGCTTATGAGGTTCCTAACCAATTTCATCAGCAAGGAAATGAAAGCAAAAGAAAATGCAGGCTACTGCCTCTACTATGCTTCTTTCACATGTTGTTTTAGTGTTTAAGGGCAAGGTAAGGAGGAGAATGCTGTACAAGAGGTAGAGCAAGGAGCTAATTAAAGAATCTCTGTAGCTTGGAAAGAAGAAATCAAGAGTAGACTGTTGCCTCTGTCATGCTACTCACACATGTTTTTTTGGATGTTTTTTTGGATGTTCACGTGTGAAATGGCAGGAATGGCAAGTACAGTAAAAGAAAGGGGGGCAGAAAATCTAAGATTCATTTGGACAATTTTACTTGTTTTTTGACTAAGGGGCATGTGTAAAGGCAACATGGTGATTCAAAGAGGGTGTATCTTAGTTTGAGTAATTGTAAAAGGGATAAAAGGGGAAATGGGTGGGGATTAGTCGTAGTAGCATGTATATTTTCTTGCTCTCTTTTGTAGGAATGTGTCAAAATTGAGAGGAGGTTTAATTTTGAGGAAGGATGAAAAAAAGTGACAATTGAAGGAAAATGTTGATAATGAGAGGAAGGATGCTGCATCTAGAAGGGATTAGAAGAGGTGGAAATTAGCAAAAAGATGGCATGGTCAGGCAGAATACTAAGAGAAGCTATCAAATTTTAGGCAGAATCAACCTTAGGTTTTATAAAGGCACAAGCATGTTTTTTTGATTAGAAATGGTTTTAAAAAAATAAAGGGGAGTTTCTAATTTGTAAAAATGGTATTCCACCAGTGAAAGAGAGGGTAACATTAATAAAATAAAACCTTAAAAAATGAAGACGAAGAAGAGAAAAAAAAGAAGATTTAGTAGAAGAAAAATAAGAAAATAGGAAGAAGAAGAAGAAGAGAAACAAGAAGTGGAAGAAGAAGAATAAGATGAAGTAGAAAAGGTAGAACAAGAGGATAAAAAAGAAAAATAAAAGAGGATACAAAAGAGTAAGAAAAAGAATTATAGGAAGAAGAGGAGGAAGAGGAAGATAAAAAAACAAGAAAATGAAGAAGTAGAAGATGAAGAAGAAGAAAATATAGAAAAAGAAGAATAAAATGATTATGATGAGCAGGACGAAAAAAAAGAATAAGAAGAATTAGAAGAATACTAAGAAGAAGAAGAAGAAGAAGAGGAAAAAGAAGATGAAGAAAAGTAGAGAAAAAAGAAGATGAAGAAAAGTAGAGAAAGAAGAAGAAGAAGAATAATAATAATAATAATAATAATAATAATAATAATAATAATAATAATAAGTAGATGAAGAAGAAAGGGTAGAAGAAAAAGAAGAAGTAGTTGTTGTTGTAGTAGTAGAAGAAAAAGTGAAATAATAAAAAGAAGAAGAAGAAGAAAAGGAAGAAAGAAATAAAAAGATGAAGAACAAGAGGACGAGGAAGAGGAAGAAGATGGAGAATAAGAGTAAAAAGAAGAAGTAAAAGTAGAAGAAAAAGTTGATGTAGAAGAAGAGGATGATGATGCAGATGAGGAAGAAAAAGAAGAAGAAGTAGAAGAAGAAGATGAAGAAGAAGAGGAGAAGAAGCAAAAGAAGATGTGGAAAAAGGAGATGAAGATGAGGTAGAAGAAGAGGAAGAAGAAGAAGAAGATGATGATGATGATGATGATGATGATGATGAATGAGAGGAAGAAGAAGTAGTAGTAGTAGAAGAAGAGGAAGAAGAAGTAGTAGTAGTAGAAGAAGAGGAAGAAGAATTAAAAGAAGAAGAGGAAGAAGAAGTAGAAAATGAAAATTAATAACAAGAGGAAGAAGAATATGAAGAAGAAGAAGAGGATGAAGTAAAGGAATGAGAAATATCATTTCATTATTTGTAATTATAAAAAGATACTTCTTTTTATTTATTTTTTGACTTGTTTCCTTTCGAATCTCTGCAGAAAATGTATTAAATTTTTGTAAAAAATCATTACATCATCTCCATTAACTAGATGGATGATTATAGGGATATTCTTTTTGTGAGTGAAAGGTAGAATCTTCCATTTCAAACTTATTAATCATCATATTCTTTTTCTTCATCTTATTCTTCTTCTTAATCTTCCTCTTATTCTTCTTCTTCATCTTCTTCTAATTATTATTTTATTCTTCTTCTTTTTCATCATTTCTTTTTCTTCTTTTTCTTCATGTTCTTCTTTTTCTTAATCATTACCTTCATCTTCTTCTTCTTCCTTTTTTCTTTATCCTCCTCCTCTTCTTTCTCCTCCTCTTCTTTATCCTCCACCTCCTCCTCTTCTTCTTCTTTTTTCTTCTTTTCTTCTTCTTCTTCTTCTTCTTCTTCTTCTTCTTCTTCTTTTTTGTTTCTCTTCTTCTTCTTCTTCTTCCTCCTCCTCCTCATCCTATTCATCTTCTTTTTTATTTCTACTTTTTCTTTTTCTTGTTTTCTTCTTGCTATTCTTCTTCTTTTTCTTCTTCTTCTTCCTCTACTTCTGTTTCTTCATCATCATCATCATGTTATTTTCAACTTTCTGTTCTTTTTCCTTATTTCTTATTCTTCTTTCTCTTATTTTTATTTTTCTTTCTCTACTACTTCTTCTTCTTATTTGTCTTCCTCTTTTTCTACTACTTTTTTTTTTCTACCTCTTATCTATTTCTTCTTCCACTACTTTCTCTACTTCCTATTTTTTATCATCATTTTCTTCTACTTTTTGTTCTTATTTTACTTCTTCATCCATATCATCTTATTAGTTTTCTTCTTCTTATTTCTCAATTTCTTCTTATTCTTCTTCCATCTTCCATTTCTTCTTCTACTTCTTCTTCTTTTTTTGTCTACTTCCTCTTATTCTTATTCTTCTTCATCTTATTTATCTTACTCTTTTTCTTCATCATTTTTTCTTCTTTTTTATATTCTTCATTCTCATCTTCCTCTTCTAATTCTTACACTTTCTCTTCTTCTTCTACCTATTCTTAATTTTATTTTTCTTCCTCTTCTACTACTACTAATGCTTTGTCTTCTTCTTCTTTTATTTTTCATCATCTTTTTGTAATTATTCCTTCGCTTCTTCTTCTTTTTTTCCTCCTCCTTTTCTTCTTCTTTTTTTCTTCTTCTTCTTATTCTTCTTATTCCTCTTCTCATTCTTTTTCATCTTCGTCCACTTCTTCCTTTTCTTATTTTCCTTTTCATTTTCATCATCCTATTCTTATTCTTCATGTTCTTCTACTTCCTCTTCTTCTTCTTCATCTTCTTCTTCTTCTTCTTCATCTATTTTCTTTTCCTCTTCTAGTTCTCATTCTTCTTCTTCTTTCTCTTCCTCTTCTTATTTTACTTCTTCCACTTCTTCTTCTTTTCTTCTTTTTTCTCCTCCTCCTCCTCCTCCTCCTCTTCTTTTTCATCATTATTTTTTTCTTTCTATTATTTTCTTCGTCTTGTTCTTCTTCTTCTGCCACATCTTCTTCTTTTTCTTCAATCACTTCTTCTTTTTCTTCTATCAACTTCTTATTCTTTTCTTCTTTATTATCTTATTCTTTCTATTCTAACTATTTTTCTTCTTCTTTTTTCTTTCTCTTTATATTGTTCTTCTTCTTCCACTTCGTCTTTTTCTTTTTTATCCTCTTGTTCTTTTATTCTTCTTATTTTTATTCCCCTTATTTTCTTATTCTTCCTTTTCTTTTTCTGATTCTTCCTCCATTTCTTCTTCTTCTTTTTCTTCTTCTTCTTCTTAATCTTCTTCAACTACTTATTCATCTTCTAATTTTTCATCATCTTCTTTTTTTATACGTATTCTTCATATTTATCTACTACTTTCTCTTCTTATTTTTATTCTTCTTCTTTTTTTTCTTATTATTATTCTTCTTTCTCTTCTTCTAATTCTTCTTCTTTATCTTCTTCATCTTTTTTTTTCTATATAAACTTCTTATTCTTCTTACACTTCTTGTTTCTTTTCTTCTTATTCTTTCTCTTCTTATTCTTCTTCTTCCTCTTATTCTTCTTCTTGTTCATTTTCTTCATCATCTTCTTCTTTTTCTCACCTTCTTCTACTACTACTACTACTTCTTCTTCCTTTTCTTCTTTTTTTTTCTTCTTATTTTTCATCATCATCATCTTCTTCTTCTTTCACTTCCTCTTTTCCTTCTTATTCTTCTTGCTCTTCCTCCTATTCTAATTATTATTATTATTATTCTTCTTCTTCTTATTGTTCTTCTTCCTCATATTCTTCTTCTTATCCTTCCTCTTGTTCTTCATCTTCTTCTATTTTTTCTCCTTATCCTTCTTCTAATCTTTATTCTTCTTCTTCCTTTTCTTTTTCTTCTTATTTTCATTTCTCTTCCTCCTTTTATTATTCCTCTTCTTATTCTTCTTCCCCCTATTGTTCTCCTTCTTCTACCTTTTCATTCTCTTCTACTTCTTTTTTATCTTCTTATTCCTCTTCCTCGTATTATACTTCTTCTTCTTTCACTTCTTATTTCTCTTCTTCTTCTTTCTCTTCTTCTTCTTTTTCTTCTTATTCCTCTTCCTCTTCTTGTTCCACGTATTCTTCTTCTTATTTTTATTCCTCATCTTCTTTCTCTTTTTATTCTTTTCATTCTCTTCTACATCTTCTTTTTCTTCTACTTCTTCCACTTCCTCTTCTACTTCTTCTTCTTCTACTTCTTCTTCTTCTTATTCTTCTTCTTTTTTCTTGCTCTTCATCCTCTCTCTTCTTTTTTATTATTCTTCTTCCTCTTATTCTTTTTATTCTTCTTTTTCTTTTTCTTATTCTTTTTGTCCTTCTTTTTCTTCTTATTCCTTTTATTATTCCTCTTATTATATTTTTCCTTCTTCTTTTTCTTCCACTTCTTCATTTTCTACTTCTTCTTCATTCTACTCTAATTCTACTACCACTACTACTACAATTACTACTACTACTACTTCTACTACTTCTTCTTCTTCTTTCTCTTCCTATTCTTCCTCCTCTTCCTCTTCCAATTCTTCTTACATTTCCTCTTCTTCTTCTACTTTTTCATCTTTTTTCTTCTTTATTTTTCTTCATCCTTTTCTTCATCATCATCTTCTTCTACTTATTCCACTTCTTCTTTTATTATTATTATTATTCTTACTCCTCTTCTTCTTCTTTTTTATATTCTTCTTCCTATTCTAATTCTTCTTCTCATTTTGTTCCTCTTATTATTCTTCTTCTTCTTTTTCTTTCTAGTTTTTTCTTCTTTTTTTTCTTCATCCTCTTCTTTTTAATTTTTTTTTTCTTCAATTTTTTATTCTCATCTTCGTCTTTTTCTTCTTCTTCTTCTTTTTCTTCTTCTTCTTCTTCTTCTTCTTCTTCGTTCTCCTCTATTTCTTCTTTTTCTTCTTCTTCTATTTGCTCTTTTTCTTATGCTTAGTCTTCTTCTTCCTCTTCTTCTTCTTATTCTTCTTATTATTCCTCTTCTTCTTCTTTTTCTTCCTTCTCTTCTTCCATATTTTCTTCTTATTCTTCTTCCTCTTCTTCCTCCATTTCTTTTTCTTCTTCTTCTTCCATTTCTTCTTCTTCCTTCATTTCTTCTTCTTCTTTTTT
>JAREIK010001857.1:0-33010 GCA_029783825.1 Sapria himalayana | reverse complement strand
CCTAGCTAAATAAATTTAGTGACGAAAAAATCAATAGCTAAAATAAAGATTTTTCTTGCAAAATTAGCTAGCGAATTTTCCCTACCTAATTTAGTAGGGAATCTTTCCCCTTGCTAATTTTGTAGGGGATTTTTCCTTAGCTATTTTAATTTCAAAACTATTTTCAGAATTTAATTAATTTAAATTTTTTTATTTAATAATTTAACATTTTAAAATCAAATAGAATAAAAAATGAAACTATAAATAATTTATAATAAACAAAAAATAAAATCATTTAATAACTTATTCTAATTCAATATTTTACATAATTGAAACAAAAAAATAAAATTTTATTACATCTTATTCATCAATATATCTGCCGACAGTGCATAAAGTATAATATATCCATTCATTGACATTGATTTCTGTCCCTCTGCTACTTCGATCACTAATTTTCTATCGTGACAAAGATGTCCGATCCACGACACGTAATGTCTAGTGAAAAATCCTATCATTTATACTAGCTTTGTATGAGGAATAATGCGGTATCATATCTATAAGAAATTTAAATCACTCAGTCAAATTTAAATAAAAAAAATTTATGTTTTGATCAATTTATAATCTTGGAGTATATATGTAAATATATACTAGCATTTCACTCGTACATATATTACTATAGTATATGTACATAAAAACTATAGTATTATGTGTACATATATACTGAATACAATTATACTTAGTATATATGTACATAAAATACTGTAGTATTATATGTACATATATACTAACTTTATTCATACATATATACCACATTTCTTTTTGTTGCTACTACTCCCGCTACCACTACCACTCATGCCACCACTGCGACTACCATTGTCGTTGCTAATACCACTGTTGTTGTCGCCACTGTCACCGCTACCTCTGCTGCCACCTATGCTGTCGCTGCTGCCGCTGTCGCTGCTGTCACCATTTCCATTGCTACCCCCACTATCGGTGTTGCTGTTGCATGCCGTAGCTGCCATTGCCACCGCTGCTAGCACTGCTACCACCACCGCCATTGGTGTCACTGCCACCGCTGCTGCATTTGTAGATGCTGCCGCTGCTTAGGGTGCAGCCATGGCTACCGCCACTGCTGCCAATGCTTCGAGTGTAGCCTCTGTCGCTGCTCCAGCCAATGCCGTTGTCACTGGTGCTACTGCTACCACTTCCACCCCCGTTGTTGCCCGCCGCTGTGGCCGCCACCACTCCAGCTGCATTCGCTTCCACCGTTGCCACCATGCCATTGCCATCACTATCACTGCTATCGCCATTGCTGCTACTACTACTTCTGATAATAGGCTTTTACATATTCACAAACATATAATAGGCTAAAACTCTACCCAAAAAATTCGGAGATACACAAACATATTCACAGATATATAAATATAATTATTATAAACATGAACAAACACAAATTAAAGTTGATTGTCATACAGATTAGACAAAATTTTAGTTAAATAATTTAATATTTTTATATTAAATTTAATAAAAATAGAAACTATAAATGAACATTTTAAATTAAACAAAAAAATTATTTAATAACTTATTGTAATACAATATTTTAAATAACTAAAACAAAAAAAAATAACAAAATTATAATACATCTTATTAATCAATGTACAGACTGATTGTGCATAAATTAATATCTATCCATGCATTGATGTTGTTTTTTTACCTCTACTCCTCCGATCACCAACTTTCTACTATGAAAAAGGTATCCAAGTCACGTGCTTCATGTCTGTTAAAAAATCCCTATGCTTATACAAGCTTCGCATGGGAAACAACGGTATCACATCTCTAAGAAATTTAAACCACTCAATCAAATCAAAATAAATTAAAAAAAAACTTTTATATAGATAGATAAATAAAAAGATAGACAGATAGGTAGATAGATATATAGATAGATAGACAGATAGATAGATATATAGATAGTCAGATTGACATATAAATAGATAGACACATAGACTAATAGACAGATAGATTGATTGATAGACAAATAAATATATAGACACATATATATAAATATAGATAGAAAGATTGATAAATACAAAGATAGACAACTTGAAAAATAAACAGATAGACAGATAGATATTATAGATAGTAAGATAATTAGATAGATAGACAGATAGATAAATAGATATATAGAAAGATAAACAGATAAATAGATTAATAAATAGACAAATAGAATGAAATAATATAGATAGATAAATTGACAGATAAGAAGATAGACAAATAAACAATTAGAAAGATAGACAAATACAAAGATAGATAGAAAGAAAGATAGATAGATAGATAGATAGATAAATATATATATATATATATATATATATATATATATATATATATATATATATATATATATATATATATATATATATTAGAAAGATAGACAAATACAAAGATAGATAGAAAGAAAGATAGAAAGAAAGATAGATAGATATATATATATATATATATATATATATATATATTAGAAAGATAGACAAATAGACAAATATAGAGATAGATCATATATAGATAGATAAATAGATACATAGATAGATAGATATATAGATAAATAGATAGAAACATAGATATTAAGATAGACAGACAGACAGAGAGATAGATAGATAGATAAAAAGATAGATAGACAAATAGAAAAATAGATAGATATACAGATAGATAGATAAAAGATACATAGATAGATAGATACAAATATAAACAGATAGATAGATAAACAAAAAAATAGATAAATATAAAACAAGATAGATAAATAGATATATAGATATTTAAAAAGATAGATAGATAGATAAATAGATAGGTAGATAGACAGATAGATAGATAGTCTGATATATAGATAGACACATAGATAAATAAATAAATAGATAGACAGATAGATAGATATATAGATATATTTAATGATAAATATGTAGATAGATAGCCATATAAATAGATAAATAAAATGATTTATAGAAAGAATGATTGATAAATAGACATATAGATAGATTGATAGAATGATAGGCTTACAAATAGAAAGATAGAAATATAGATAGATAGATAAGTAAAAAGAAAGAAAGATAGATAGATATACACATTGACCATAGTCAGATAGATAGATAAATAGATAGATAGAAATATAGATAGATAGATTCATAGAAAGATAAATAGATATATAGATAGATTGGTAGATAGATTGATAAATAAATAGATAGATTGATATCCAAATATATAGATGAATAGATAGATAGACATATAGATAGATAGAAAGATAGACAAATAGATAGATAAATATATAGATAGATAAACAGATAGTTAGTTAGACATATTTATAAATAGATGAATTGACAAATAGATCGATAGACATAAAGATAGACATACAGACAGATAAATAAATAAATAAATAGCTAGATAGTTAGACAAATAGACAGATAATAATATAGACAAATAAATAGATAAAAAATTGACATATAGACAGAAATAGGGATTGATAGATAGACAGATATATAGATAAATATTTAGATAAACAAATTGATAGATTTAAAGATAGAAAGATAGACAAATTGAAAAATAGATAAATAGATAGATAGATATATAGATAGATTGATGCAAAGATAGATGAATATATAAATAGATAGAAAGACATAGATAGATAGATTGTTTAACAAATAGATAGAAAGATAAGTTGGTAGACATATAGATAGGTATATAAAAAATTAGGTAGATTGATAAACAAGTAGATAGTAAGACTGGCACATAGGCTAATATGAAGATATGCAGACAAATATATAGATATAAAAACAAATAGACTAATAAATAGAAAGACAAATAGTTAGACAAAAAGACATAAACATATAGATAGATAAATATATAAATAAATAGATAAATAGACATATAAACATAAAAAAGTTAAAAAGGTAGATAGATAAATAGATAGATAAATAGATAGATAAATAGATAGCTAAATAGATAAATAGATAGCAAAATAGATAAATAGATATACAGGTCAAAAGATAGACAAATAGATTGATAGAAAGATAGATAGACTGATACATTGATATACTGATAGACATATAGTTAGATAAATAGTTAGACAAATAGATAGATGCAAAAATAGATAGATGGACAGATAAACATAATGATATATAGAGAGATATACATATAGATAGATAGACAAAAAGGCAGATAGACAGATAGATATATATATAAAGATAGATAGATAGATAGATAGATAGATAGATTAATAGACACATATATAGATAAACAAATAGATAGAAATTTAGATTGACAGATAATTAGATTTACAAAGTGAAAGATAGACAGATAGAGTAATAGATAGACAAAAAGAAAGAAAGATAGATAGATAAATAGATAGATAGACAAATAAATAGATAGATAGATAGATATATATATATATATATATATATACAAATAGATAGATGAGTAGATAGATAGATTGATAGATAAACAAATAGATAATTATATAGATTGACATATAGTCAGAAAGATATAGATATAGATATATAGATAGATAAATAGTCAGATGGGCAAATATAAAGATGGAAAAATAGATAAATAGATAAACAAATAATCAAATATAAAGATAAATAGATCAACATATAGATAAATAGACAAATCGACATAAGAAAGATTAAGTATAAAGTTAGGTTGACTGAGTAGAGTGGTAAATATATAGACAAATAGAGAGATAGACTAATAGACACACACACGCACACACACACACACACACATATATATATAGATAGCTAGAAAAATAAACTTTTAGATAGATAGATAGATATATAGACAGATAGACAAATAAATATTTATAGATAAGTAAACAAAAAGATAGATAAACAAATAGATTCATTGACAAATAGATAGATAGATAGACAGATATATAGATAGATAGATAGACATATAGATAAAAAATAGATAGATAGATAGATATATTGACCTATAGATAGATAGATAAATATATTGATAGATAGATAACTAGATTGACAGAAAGAATATTATATAGATAGACAGATTTATAAATAGATATTATGACACATAGATAGACAAACAACAAAACATATAGAGATATAGACATATATAAAGATAGACAACTTGATAATTATTTAAATAGATAAATAGATAGATATATAGATTATTTGATTGACATATAGCTCGATAGACAGAGATAGATAAATATATATATATATATATGTATATATATATATGTATATATATATATATATATATATATATGTATATATATATATGTATAGGTAAATAAATAGAAAACAAAAAGATAAAAAAACTTTTATATAGATAATTTGATAAAAAGATAGACAGAAAGGCATATAGATATATAGATAGATAGATAGTAAGATTGACATATTATCAGATAGACACGTATACATAAAGATTGATAGACAGATAGACAAATACAAAGATAGATAACATGATAAATAAATAGATAGACAGATAGATAGATAGTTAGATAGTTAGATAGATAGATAAATAGATAAACAAATAGATTTACAGAAAGATAGGCAAATAGATGGATAGATAGGCAAATAGACAGAACAAAAAAAGGTAGATAGATAGATAGATGCATAGGAAGATAGAAAAATAAATAAATAGACAGATAGACAGATACATAGATAGATAGATAGATATATATATATATATATATATATACACACACATAGACAGATAAATTGATATATAAATAGATAGAATACATATAAAAAAATTAGCCAAATAAAAGGATATAAAAATAGACAGATATATAGATAGACATATAGATAGATAGAAATATATATAGTTGATATATAGAAAGAAAGAAAAAAAGATAGATAGAAAGACAGCTAGACAAATAGACAAATATAGAGATAGTTCATGGATCGATAAATAGATAGATACATAAACAGATAGACAGACCGATAAATATATAGATAGATAGATAGATAGATAAAGAGATAGATAGATAGATAAACAAATAGATAGATAGATAGATAGATAGACAGATAGAATATACATAGATAGAAAAATAAAAGTATGGACAAGTAGAGAGATATACAAAAAGATAGATAAATATAAAAGAATATAAATAAATAGATAGATTGATAGCTAGAAAGATAGAAAGATAGACAAATAGATAGAGATACAGAGAGATAGATAGATAGATAGATAGTCAGACAAATAGATAAAAAGATAGATAGATAGATATAAATATTGAATGATAAATAGGCAGATAGATAACCATATAAATAAATATATAAAAGAGATTTATAGATAGACTGATAGATAGATAAAAATATAGATAGATTGATAAAATGATAGGCTGACAAATAGAAAGATTGATATTTAGATAGATAGGCAAGTATAAAGAAATATAGATAGACAGATAGACACATAGAAACATGGTCAGAAAGGCAGATAAATAGATAGATAGATATACAGATAGATAGAAAATTGATTTATAAATAGATAAGTAGATAGATAGATAGCTAGCTAGCTAGATATATAGATAGATAGATAGATAGATAAAGAGATAGATAGAGAGATATACATATAGATATATATATATATATATATACATATACACACATTTAGACAGATTAATAGATAGACAATTAGACTGATAGTCAATTAGACATATTAACAAATAGAAGAATAGATAGATAGATAAATAGACAAAAGGATATATATACAAAAAGACTGACAGATAGCTAGATAGATAGACAAATAGACACATACACATATAGACACATAAATAGATATATAGATTGACATATAGATATATACATAGATAGAATGAGAGATAGATAAATAAAGATATAAAAATATAGTTAAATATATAAATAGACAGATAGATAGATAAATAGATAAATAGATAGATAGAAAGATGGACATTTAGACAGAGAGAGAGAGAGATAGATAGATAGATATATATATATATATATATATATATAGATATATAGATAGATAAATAGATAGATAGATAAATAAATAGACAGATTTAAAGTTAGAAAGATAGATAAATTGAAAAATAGATAAATAGATAAATAGATAGATTGATGCATAAATAGATTAATATATAAATATATTGAGAGAGAGAGAGATAGATAGATAGATAGATAGATAGATAGATAGTTAGTTAGTTAGATAGATAGGTTGGTAGACCGATAGATAAGTAAAAAAAATAGGTAGACTAATAAACAAGTAGATAGTAAGACTTGCACATTGGCTAATATGAAGATAGGTAGACAAATATATAGATATACAAACAAATAGTCTAACAAATAGAGTGACGGATAGAGAAATAGACATATAGATATCGATATATATATATATAGCTAATAGATAGAATGATAGATAGAATGGTTGATAGATATAAAGAAAAATAACTAGAGAAAGACAAATAGATAGATAGATAGATAGATACATATATACATACATACATACATACATAAATAGATAAATAGATATATACATATATATAAATGAATAGATAGATAAATAGGTAGGCAGATATATAGATAGATATACCAGCACATAGAAAGGTAGATAGATAGATACATAGATAATTAGTTAGTTAGATGCATAGTAAGATTTATAGATAGATAGATAGACACACAGATAGATATATAGATATATAGATACATACATACATATAGTTTGATAAACAGATAGATGGATAGATATGAAGATAGACTAAAATATAGATATACAAATAGATATAAAGTCAAATAGACTTATAGGAATATAAATAGACAAAAAAAGAGACATATAGAGAAATAGACAAATAGATAGATAGATAGATAGATAGATAGATATATCTATGTAGATAGATAGAAAGATAGATAGCTAGACAAATATATAAGTCTATAGATCGATAGACAAATAGCTAGTGAGATATATAGAGAAATATACAAATAAATAGGTAGACTAATAAATAAATAGAAAAAAAATAGATGGATAGCTAGATAGGAAAATAGATAAATAGATAGATATATAGATAAATAGATGGATGGTTAGATAGATGGATGGATAGTTAGATTGTTAGATAGATGGATGGTTAAATTGATAGATAGATAGTTAGCTAGATTGATAGATATATAAATGCATACATACATAGATAAATAGATTGACAAACATAAAGATAGATATATATAAATAAATATATATATATATATATATATATATATATATATATATATAGACATCTAAATAGCTAGAAAGATAGATATACCTATAGATAGATAGATAAAGAGATAGACAGACAAATAGATAGATTGATTGATAGACATGCAGATGGACATATTGGCAAATAGACAAATAAATAGATTGATAGATAGACAAATAGACTAAAATATTAGATAGGTAGATAGTCAGAAAGGTAGATAGGTTGATAAGTAGATAGGTAGATAGACAAATAGATAGATAGATAGTTAGATACAAAGATAGATATATATAAAGATAGATAGATAGGTAGATAGATAAATATAAAGATAGAAAGATAGATTTATATACCCATATATAGATAAATGGATACATAGATATATAGATAGACAAATACAAATTTACATATAAATTTATAGGTTGTTAGATAGATACACAGATAGATAGATAAATAGATAGACATATAGATATATAGACAAATAGATATAAAGACAGATAAAAAGATAGAGAGATAGATAGATTGATACATAAATAAATTAATAGATAGATAGATAAATAGATAGATAGATGAAGATATTTATAGATAGATAGAAAAAGAGAAAGATAGAAAGATAGATAGTCAAATTTTCAGACAAACAAGCTGACAATCAAGCTGATAAGCAAATAAGTAGATGAGTTATAGACAAATTGGTAGATAGTTAGACAGGTAGATAGGAAAAGATATACATAGATAGAAAAACAAATAGACAAAAAACAAAGATAATATAGATAGATAGAGATAGATTGATTTATTTATTTATAGACAGATAGATAGAATTATAGATATAATGATTGATACACAAATAGGAAAAATAGATCGATGCATAAATAGATAGAAAGATACATGCATACTTACCTACCTACATACATACATAGATATATAGATAGAAGATATATAGGTATATATATATATATATATACATAGATAGATACATTAATAGATAGAAAGATACATATATAGATATATAGAAAAAAATAAATAAAGATAGATACCTAGATAGATAGTTATATAGATAGATAGATAGATTGGTTGATATATAGATAGATAGTTAGATAGTTTCAAAAATAAATAGATACATATATACATAGATACATAAATACATAGATTCATAGATACAAATATACAAAGATCAATAGATTCCAAGTTACATAGATACATAGATACTTAGATATATAGATACAAAAATACATAGTACATAGATTCATATAGATACATAGATTCATAGATATATAGATACATAGAAACATAGATACATAAATACATATATACTTAGATACATAAATATAAATATATATATATATATATATAGATTGAAACATAGATACATAGATACAAAGATAAATAATTACATAGATTCATAGATACATAGATATATATACATAAATACAAGATACATAGATACATAGATAAAAATATATCTCAATATAATACATAGTTAGATAGAAAGATAGATAGATAAATTAATAGATAGATAGTCTGATAGACATATTCATAGTTAGAAAGATAGATAGATAGATAGATAGGAAGATAAACATATAGATAGAGAGACAAATTAATCGATAAACAAATAAATAGATAGACAAATAGATATACATACAAATAGATATATAGACATAAATATAGATAGACAGATATGCAAATAGATAGATAGATAGACTAATAGACTGATCCATAGATATATGATATATAGATAGATAGATTGAAAGGTACACAAATAGATAAATAAATAGATTGATTGATAAATAGATAGTCAAACAAACAAATAGATAGATAGATAGATACACCAATAGAAATATAGACATATAGATAGGTGTGTCATGACATAAAATGATTGATTGAACGAAGTAATTTTTAATACAGTGATAATATTAATAAAATTATATATACATATAAAATAATTTGTGGGTTGAAATTTAGTTGTGACACATGCACTTGAATTTAGAGCTAACATAAATTATAGTCAACACACGCACACAGTAATCTAACTATTCCACCAAAATTATAGTCATGACACCCCTACATGAATTTCGAACCTCACAAGCAAACATCAAATTAAAAACTTTAATAATTTCTACTTCTACTTCTTCAATTTCCAACCTAACTAATTGATCACTCTTTGTAGGGTCATTCGAACCTAAAACACTAGCATTCCAATTTTTTTTTGTGATAATTCATAATAAACCCAATTCCAAATTTAAATGATTAAAAACCAAGCTTTGACCTCAACCTGATGGAGCTCATGGAAGAATGAGCAACAAAAGGAGGTGGTTCAGCTGGAACCTCCAATAGTGACAAACTCATTGGAAGAACAAGTAGCTTCAAATGAATCATAGTTGCTGTCTAAAAAAAGAGGGATGAGAAAAGGATTGAGACACACATGGAGTCAGAAGAGGAAAGTGAAGCATTCATTTCTGATAAAGCACACTCCACCTAGCAAAAACATTACTCTTGTGAAAGGTTTTATCAGAGAGAGAGAGTTTGGGAAGATTACCCCATTCTTTAAAAAGAAAATAGATCACCTGGGTTGGAAGATCTTCTGTGAGCACCTGAGGCCAGGATACACTGTATTAGTAAGAAAGTTCTACTCGAATCTGGTGGCAATAAAGAAGAAAATGGTTTATATCAAAGCATTATGGGTTTCATTTGAGGATAAAACCATAAACAAGCCATAACTACTATCACGTCAGAAACATAAGTTTAAGCATTAGAAGGTGGTAGACATCCAAGATCATAACAAAATTATCAAAAGACTAACAAATAGAAAAAGAAAGTGGGAGCGTAGAAATCGAAAGCCATATGAGATTATAAATCATTTAAATCTTACAAAAGAAGCTAAGGCTGGTTCTATTTCATATCTTCTCTCTTTCGCAATAGCTCTAACTAAACATGTGTGCTTAATTAAAGAACCAGAAAAATTGTTACTATATCCCATCTTGGAGGGGTATGGGGCGATTCTAGAGACCTTGATATTGGGATACCATCAAGGAAATAGAAGATGGTTGATTCCTCATTCAACATTAATCATCAAGTTGTACCAAGTAGCTAGGGCGAAAGATAGAAGGAGAGAAGAATTATGCCAAAAAGTCTCTCCTCTAACTATAACATGGGTAGTTAAGGGGCAAAAATATATAAAGCAAAAAGAAGTAGTTGAGACTAATGATGACTCTGAGGAGGAAGAAGATAGTAGGAGAAGCTTTAAATAGATCCTAGAAAAGCCCCTACTTTTATGATGACAATGAATTGACAACAAGAAAAGGAAAAAATCCCTTCTCCTATTAGAACATGGCTTGCACCACCAAAAGAATGTTTCCCTCTTGTGTACTCACCACCCTCATCCAGAACTGAGAAATGGGAAGCAGGTGAAAGCCCAAGAATGAAGGAAATAACCTCAAAAATTAGGGAGATGTTGATCTCCATGAAGAAGGATATGAAAAAAAATGAAGTGGGAAATCAATCAAAAACTCAGGGAAGTGAGTTGGAAGGCAAAACACAAATGAAGAGAGTAATAATTTCAAGAAGTCCTAAATAAACAAGAGCTAGAGTGGAAGGATCATAATCTTTCAACCTTGATTTGTGAACCTTCTGATATCATGTCAAAACTACCTCCCAAAAGATGAAAATGAGTTTTCAAAAATCTTCCAAAAATTTATTTTTTTTCCAACCAAACCCAAACCATTATAAAAGCCAACAAGTGAATTAATTAATTAATATGATGATTTGTATATAATTTCTATTATTATATTTTATTTTTTTATTGTTGATTATGTTTAGAACTACCTCCTGGTATCTATTTTTTTTTTTTTTCACTTTGCATGAGGAAAGCAAAACATCATGTTTTGGGGTATTTTCTGAGCCCAAAGTTCATCAATGTTTTAGTCCAATTTCCTAGCTTGTTTTCATGTTTAGGAGATGGATTTAATGGCTGAAAAATAAAAATTCATTTTTCTCATGGTTTTTCAGGTTTGTAGTTAGAAGAAGAATAATGGCATTAGTAATATAGAAAATTAGTTAAGTCAATTGTATCATAAAAAAATCAACAATGTTGCAACAAAAATCTAAAGAAGAACTGAAAATTAATTTGTAACAAATGAATAATGTAGTCGTAAGCAAAATTGAATGAAAGAAAGACAAATGGTCGTGACATGTTTTCTTGGTGGTAAGAGAGAATGATGCATGCAATGTCATGAAAAGAAAACTATGGCTGCAACTAAGAATAGTGAAGAATCCCAAGACAATACTTGATGATAGCATCAGAACTTGGTCGTGACATCAAAACTTAGTCTTGACAATAAAAATTGATCGTGACAACATAACTGGCCATGACCTAAGAATTTGGCCTTGATAATAAAATTGGTCATGACATCAGAATTGGTCATCACATTATAACTTGGTGTTGATAGAAATTGATCATGACATTAGCATTTGCTCGTGATAGTAAATGAGAAGAAATAGAGATTGAGAGGTCACGATAAAGAATTTGAAGTTTGGCCAATCATTATGGGTTTTATAAAAATAACTTTAGAAGCTAGGGCTTGAATAAAATATATAAAAGAATATTATTCTTCATGAAAAGGGTTGAGAAGTGACCCAAAAAACTGGTAGCTAATGGCTCAGCTTGAATTTTTTTTTCTTTTCTTTTTTTTTACATAGATTTTAGAGTAAATTAGTATTGATTTGAGTTGTTTTGTTTGGGATCTATACCTTTGATTGTCATAATGTGAGAATTTGAACAATTTTTACTTAATTTTTTATGACGTACTAGTTTTATTGTTTTTGAAACATGAACAAATCACACAAAATCTAATGATTCAGATAATCACAATCACATTATTCTTCACTATATGTAGTCTATAAGTAATTACAATCCAATAATATATAAAGTAAATCTGTGCTAATTCGATTTAGCTATTGAGCATGTTATTATCAATAGGAATCAATAATAGCTCCTGGGATGCTTAATGTTAAATATAATAGATTAGTGTTGAACTTTGATTAACTTGTTCCCAATGTTAGACCAAACGCCTTAATTTGTTGTATCCTGCCCTTCTTTTTTAGAGGCCTTATAAGTGACATAGAGAAAGTGATTACTGAGGGTCAATGAATAGTTTATTAAGGAGATATGGTAGGCTAATAGGGTGAACAAATGAACTCTATTAGTTTATGTAGATAAGTCCCCATTTTACTCAGAGATGAGAAGTGGAGTAATTCACTAGATAAATTAGTAGAGATATAACCTTAATATTTTGATGATCAATGTATCCATGTTGGCATAGATTAAATGAAGGGAAGAGAAAACTCTCTAAGATTTAAAGCAAGGGGTACCAACCATTTGTAGAGACTTGTAACAATGAAATCTTGGTAAGTAATGGACATGTTGTCATCATGATGGATATGAAGTATCGAGAAAGAAAAATACTAAATTCTAATAACTTTCGAGGGAGAGAGATGGGTATGAAGTGCTTCCATATAAATACTAAATTCTTCATACACATCATGATTTCGAGGGAGAATAGAAAAATACGGCTCAAACTACCAGTAACTACTTAGATCTTAGATTTCTATGGAAGCAAGGTAATCAATGTGGTGGATGGTATATCTATAGAGAGAGATTAATGGCAGACAATAATGGTGCTTAATAGATTTCAACTTTTATTTAAAACTAAGCCATGATAGATATGTTTATAGAAATTGGCCATACAACATCACCTTTTGTCAGTGTCAACTTCTAAAAAAGAACTGATCCAGAATAATATATCTTTGTGGATTTCCAATTGAATTTTGTATAGAGTTTTAGGTAATTTAATTTTCGTTATATTCTAGTTAGTATCTATAATTTTTAAAATTGTTCAAATGGTGTGATCTTTAGTTGTTTTTGTAGTTGAAAATTTAAATTTTATCAATCTCTATAAGAATAATATCTTGACTTATATCGACTTTTACTACTTGTATAACCTATGTTCTTGCATTGTCATAGACTAAATCTAATTACAATATTCATAAGACAATGTCAAAGGAGACTTATTAAGTCTATACAAAAAATTCAAACATCTATCTATCTAGCTATCTTTATGTCTATCTATATATCTAATTATCTAGCTATATGTTTATATGTCTATATGTCTATCTATCTATCTATCTGTTAATCTGTCTGTCTATAGATATGAATATATGTGTATCTGTTTATCTATCTATATATCTATCTGTTTATTTGTCTATATATCAATTTGTTTATCTATCTATATATCTACCTGTCTATCCGTATATATGTCTATATATCTTTATATATATATCTATTTATCTATCTATCTAAATTTTTATTTATCATTCTATCTATATATATGTCTATCTAAATTTTTATTTATCATTCCATCCATCTATCTGTCTATCAATCTATCTATTTATCTATCTGTCTATCTGTCTATCTTTCTATTTTTGTATTTAAATATATGTCAATATGTCTATTATCTATCTATGTGTCTATTTGGCTATGTGTTTATCTATCTATTTGTGTATCTTTATATATGTCTATCTGTCTATATGTCTATATGTCTATATTTCTATCAATCTATTAATCTTTCTATCCATCTTATATATTTATGTCTATTTGTTTATCCAAATATCTGTCAATTTGTCTATCTATCTATCTATGTATTTATTTATCTATCTTTCATTCTATAAGTCTATATGTCTATCTATCTTTCTACCGATCTATATATCTGTCTATTTATATATCTGTCCATCTGTCTACTTATCTATCTATCTATTTTTCTATCTATCTTTCTATCAATCTATCTGATTTTCTACCTATCTTTTTGTCAATCTATTTATATATGTATCTATTGATCTATCTATTTATTTATTATTCGATCTATCTAACAATCTATTTGTTTATCTATCTATATATCTACTTGTCTATCAATATATATATATGTCTATAAATCTTTCTATATCAATCTATTTATCTGTCTATCTACATTTTTATTTATCATTCTATCTATATATCTATATATCTATCATCGATCAATCAATCAATCTATCTGTCTAATTGTGTATCTTTCTATTTGTCTATCTGTCTATCTTTCTATTTTTGTATTTAAATATATGTCTATCTATCTATTATCCATCTATGTGTCTATTTGGCTATGTGTTTATCTATCTATTTATGTATCTTTATATATGTTTATCTTTCTATATGTCTATATATCTATCAATTTATCAATCTTTCTATCTATCTATATATATTTATGTCTATTTGTGTATCTAAATATCTGTCAATTTGTTTGTCTATCTAACTATCTATGTATCTATCTATCTATATTTCATTCTATATGTCTATATGTCTATCAATCTTTCTGTCTATCTATATATCTATCTATTTATCTATCTGTATATCTATCTGTATATCTATCTACTTATTTATCTCTCTATTTTTCTATTTGTCTTTCTATCAATCTATCTAATTTTCAACCGATCTATTTGTCTATCTATTTGTCTATCTATTTATCTATGTATCTATTGATCTATCTATTTATTTATTATTCGATCTATCTAACAATCTATTTGTCTATCTATCTATCTATCTATTTGTCTATCTATCTATCTATCTATCTGTCTATCTGTCTATTCGTCTATCTATATAACACTCTACTAGTCTACTATCTACTTGTCTATCTTTCTATCTGTTTATCTTTATACTTGTCTAATCCTCTGTCTGTCTATCTGCCTATCTATCAATCTATCTATATGACTATATGTCAAACTATTTATTTGTCTATCTGTCTATTTGTCAATCAATTTATTGTTCTAATTGTCTATATTTATATATATTTATTTATCTATCCATCTATCTAACTGTCTATCTTTCTATAAATCTATTTGTCTATCTATCTATTGATTAATCAATCAATCTATCTATTTGTCTATCTATCTATTTGTTTATCAGTCAATAGGTAAATATATTTATCTATCAATTTGCCTAACTATCTATGTATCTACCTATCTATCTATTTATAGTATATCTGTTTATTCGTCTATCTTACAAAATACCTGACTTTATATCTTTCTAACTATCTATCTGTCAATCTATCTATTTATATATTTGTTTATTTTTCTATCCTTCTATCTATCAATCAATCTATCTGTCTATCTATCTATGTATGATTGTATCTATCTATCAATCTATCTATGTGTCAATGTGTGTATCTATATATTTGTCAATGAGTCAATCTATCGATCTATCTATTTTACAAACTAACTTTCTATCTGTCTATCTATCTACATGCATATCTTTCTATCTATCTGTCTATCTTTCTATCTATATATCTGCTTGTTTTTCTTTCTACCTATCTATTTATATATAAGTCTATCTATGTATTTATGTATCTATGTATCTATCTATATATCTATATATCTATACATCTATTTATCTGTTGATCTGCCTATCTAGCTATCTTTTGATATATTTATCTAATTTATCAGTCTATCTATCTATATGTCTATCTATCTATTTATATGTCTATCTATCTATATGTCTAACTATCTATCTGTCTATCTATCTATCTATCTTTCTTTCTTTCTTTCTTTCTATTTATCTATCTATCTATCTTATGTCTATATTTTTATATGTCTATATGTCTATCTATCTATCTTATTTATTTATCTATCTATTTGTCTATCTATCTATCTATCTATCTATCTATATATAAGTCTATATGTCTATATGTCAATCTATCTATTCACTATCTATCTATCTATTTGTCTATCTCTCTATCTATCTTTTTAATTATCTATCTATCTAGTAATGTATCTATCTACCAATATGTCATCTATATATCTATCTATTTGTCTATCTATTTATCAATCAATATCATTATATGTCTATCTCTATATCTATCTATCTGTATATCTGTTTATATATCTATTTGTCTATCTATTTATATGCTTATCTATCTATCTGTTTATCTATATATATTTGTTTATTTTTCTATATGTATATATATATTTATCTATCTTTATATTTATATGTCTATCGATTATCTATCTATCTACCTATCTATCAATCTATGTATATGTCTATCTATCTATCTATTTATCTGTCTGTCTATTTGCCTATTTATCTATTTTTCTATCGATCTATCTATCAACCTATATATATATATATATATATATATATCTATATATGTATTTATTTATTTATATGTCTATATGTAATTTTCTATATTTCTTTATCTGTCTATCTCTCTATATATCTATCTATATCTATCAGTCTATCTATCTATCTATCTATTTGTCTATCTACTTATCTATATATCTATATGTTTATAAGTTTATCTTTTTATATATCTATATTTCTATCTATTTAGCTATCTATCAATCAATCAATCTGTCTATCTATCTATCTATCTATTCATCTTTCTACTTGTCTATCTGTCAATCAATTAATCAATCTATCTATTTATCTATTTATCTATTTATCTATATGTCTATCTATCTTTTTTAAGGTTTGCTTTATTAATTATAATAATCCTTTCTTTTGAAAAATGAATACCATTAGTACAAACTAAAATACTACCCTTTATCCTTTTACACCCCTTTTCAAAACCAACAAATTAAAGAAGTATTACAATTATTTATGATTTGAACCTATTTTGTTCTGCTCTTCCTATTTTTCCGATAAATTAGCTCTACTTCTATAAGTTTCTCTTAGTACAAGATTTTTATGTTCTATATAATTATTTTTGAGCTTTCTTCATGCCAGCCTTTAGAAGCCACTCTCTCAATTTACTACCTCCATTGCCCCTCAATTAAAACAGTAGAAAACCAGCTGCTTCTGCTATAGTTTTGCTTCTTCTAGCTTTAGCCTGCAATTCTAACCACTTGAATAGCTACTTCTTTTTGGTATCCTTCTTCCTCTAAAATATCACCTGCATTTGTATTTCTCAAAACAACCAAACAAAAAATAAGTCAAAGCAAATATTCAACACATCCTAGTGTCCTTTCCTCTATTGTTGCTATCCTGCTCATGGCAAGTACTGTAGCCATGGTTTACTCCTTATGTTATATTGATTGTAGTCCTTCTAGCTCCTTCATGGTAGTATATCTCATTCTTCTTCAGTCCATCACAAAAATCTATCACATTTTTCTTCAGTCCTCTCCTCTACTGCTACTTTATACACTCTATCCACACAATTTTCCGTGTCTATCAATTAGGCTGAACCATAGCTTCACCTACTTTTCTCAATAAAACCAAAACAAAAAACATCTATCTCATCCTTCGGTCCTCTTTCCTATTGTTTCCATTCTGCCTACTGCCCTAGTTAGTAGGTTAGCCACAGCTTACTTCTTTGTGACTTCTAGCTCGTGCACTTTCGAGTAAACATAATCCATAAAAAATAGGCAAAACATTTATTCAAACTTCTCTTCTGCTGCTACCGATCTGCCTTTATAGATTCTACCAGCCCAATAATTATTTCTGGTAGTTAGGTAAATTTCACATGTATTTCTCCTGCCTCTGATATGCCACCCGTCCTTTCAAAAAAAAACATAAAAGCAAAGACAACCTCTACAAAATATCTAATAGAGATAAAAGCATCCCACAGGACCAGGATACTCTATTCATTACCCATGTGGAAACCTTGTATTTTATACCAAAAAACTGACAGTTATAGTTTAAGCATCATTATTATTTTAGAACATTTACTCTTTTAAAACTCATTTAATTCTCCTTTAATTCAGACTATCCTTATATATATTTTTTATTTCCCAACATATGGACAACCCATTTTATCAAGCACATCCATCCCTTTAAACCTTTCAGGAATTGTTTTCTTATCGAAGATTTGTAAACCTTTCTTTAGTCTGCCTTTTGCAAACTTATCTGCTAAAGTATTTGCCTCTCTGTATATGTGTGTAATCATGGCCTCTAGCTCTTTCATTAAAGATTTAATATTCTCTACATCATCTTCGTATCTCGACAGCTCCAATTTTCCTATGTCTAAAGCTAATAATAAGATTGAATCCACTTGAATTTTTATATCCATAAGATTACTTTTTTTACGGATTTGTAATCCTTTATATAAAGCTTTTATTTCTGCATGCAAAGTCAAGTTTGCTTTGCCCTTTATCATGAAGGCATTTATTATCCTTCCTTCTATATCCCTAATCGCTCCTCCTCCTCATGGCTCTCCCATGTCTCTATTAAAGCTGCTGTCCGTATTGAATGCAAGATTACTATTTGAAGGCTTATTCCATTTTGTAACTTGAGCCCATTGCCACTTAGTTTTTTCCACATGTGGTTTCCATTCATTTCATATTTCGCTTTCCTCTTCTAATTTTGTGATTTTTATTGGTTTAGCGATAGATAAATTGATCAGTTCTTTTTTTTATATCTTCTAAAATATATTTTCTTTCTATATGGATTGAATCAAATCTACTTTTATTTCTAGCTTTTCATATACACCAGATCACAATAAGTGGCAAGTTATTTTTTGTCCATTTGAGTATGTTGTTACTAGTGTTATGATTTTTTCAACTTAGAAGTCTATCTTCCAAGCTGGTTTATTTATGCTTAATTTTTGTAATTTTACCTATATTCTTCCTTTCTATGGCAATTTTGCCCTGCAAAAACACATGCCCTATATTTTCCACTACTGCTAAGCAGCATTCACATCTTGAACCTATCCTTATACATTTAGCTTGTATACTCTCATCTACTAAAATCACTTTCGTGATAACTTTCCATATTAAAATTTTTATCTTTTGAGGTGTCTCAGTTTCCCATATAAGATTGTATATAAGAAATGGGCTTGTTCTATTTCTTAAACCCATTTTTACCGATTTCATTGTGAAGTTTCCTTGTGGATTTAACATCCATTTCCATCCATTCTTTTTTTAAAATTGAATGATTTTCTACCAAATCTTTTTGTTTTAACATTATTTTCAAGGCTTTGGATGCCTTCTTGGTATCTTTAAAGCTATTTTTTTTAATTCCATATTTAGCTTTTAAAAATCTAGCCCGAAGACTACTATTTTTTTTTTTGAGACTCCACCATTTTTTAAAAGCCCATGCATTCATCATATCCTTCAAACTAAATCCTAGTCCCACTTCTTTTTTTGCGCAACATAGGTCTTTCCATTTTTTCCAGTGTAATTTTGGTTTTCCTTTATTTTTTTCCATAGAGGAAGGTGGCCATTTCCCTCTTCAATTTTTTAATAAATTTTTTTGGAGGATTTATGTTCATGAATATGTATGTTATGTGCTTTGTAGAACATGCAATATGAGTGTAATTCTCCCTCCAAAACATAATAAATTTTCTTTCCATCCTACTATTTTCTTTCTCATTTTTTTGGTTAAAAAACTTAAAAATATTTTTATTTAAACCTTCCCTCATATATTGGGCATACCAGATACATTAGAGCACATTTCTTTTGGCAAAATCCTGTGATCTTATTTATTCTTTGTGCCACTCTTCTAGGTATTTTCTTTGGTATAATAAATTGGCATTTCGGTTTATTTAAAAGTTGACCCGATTCCTCCTCAAAGATGTGGAACATGTTCATTAAGTTGCCTATAGAATTATTGCTTGCATTTGTGAAGATGATTACATTATCTGCATTTGCTAGGCATACCACTAATGATGTATTTTTTGGTTGTTTAAATGGTAGAATGTTTCTTTTTTCAATTTTCCATTTAAAGTTTATAATGAGCAAATCTAAGTAAATATTGAATAACAAAGGGGAAAGAGGATCGACTTGCCTTAGACCTCTTATTAGTTTAAATTCTTCTCTTTTTGTCCCATTCACTAGAATTCCCACCCATACACTGGATATGGATATGTCAATCAATCTATCTGTCTATTTGTCTATCTATCGATTCGTATATATATATATATATATATATATATATATATATATATATATATATATATATATATATGTATGTATGTATATATATATATCTATCTATGGGTCTATCATTCTATTTGCCGATTTGTCAATTTGTTTTTATGTCTATCTAATTACCTTTCTACAAGTCCACTATCTACTTGTATATATATCTATTTGTCTAGTTGTGCATCTGTCTATCTACATATCTGTATATCTGTTTATCTATTAATTTGACTTAATGTCAATCTATATATATATATATATATATATATATATTAATCTCTCTCTCTCTCTCTATATCTATCTAAATTTTTTATCTATCTATTTATCTATCTATCTATTTATCTGTCTATCAATTTATCTATTAATCTATCATTCTATCTATCTATCTATGTATCGATCAATCAATCTATCTATCTGTTTATCTGTATATATGTCTATTTTTTTATCTATCTATCACATTATTTGTGTATCTATCTATCTATCTAGCTATCTATTTGTTTATATGTCTATTTTTCTATCTATTTATCTTTTATATCTTTAAATATCTATCATTCTATCTATCTATTAGCCTTTTTATCTATTTGTCTATATATCTTTATATCTATTCTTCTATCTTTTTATCTATCTATCTATATATTGTCAATCTGTCAATTTATCTAGCTTTATAAATTTCTAACTATATATCTGTTGGTCTATATATGTGACTATTTGTTTATTTGTCTATATGTCTATCTATCAATCTATCTGATTAGTCTATCTATCTATGTGACAATGTATCTATCTATTTATATATATGTGTCAATATGTCTATTTGTCTATCTATCTATCTATCAATTGATCTATCTATTTGTTTTTTAGCCTGTCTATATGTCTGTGTATCTATCTACCTATATAATTGCATGTTTATCAGTCTACCTATCTTTGTATATATATGTCTATCTATCTATCTATCTATCTATCTATATATCTATTTATCTGTTTGATCTGCCTATCTATCTATCTATCTATATTTCTTTCTACCTATTTTTCTATCTTTTAGTATATATATCTATATGTCTATATGTTTATCTATATATTTGTCTATATGTCAATATGTCTAACTATTATCTATCTATCTATCTATCTTTATTTCTATTTATCTATCTATCTATCTTTATGTCTATTTGTCTAATTGTCTATTTATCTAACTATTTAAATATATGTCTAAATGTATATCTGGCCATTTGTCTATATATCTATTTGTCTATTTATCTATCTATGTATCTATTTTTCTATTTCTCTATCTGTCTTTCTATCTATCTGTCTAGCAATGCATCTATCTATCTAGCAATGCATCTATCTACCTGCAAATATGTTTATATATATCTATCCATTTAATTATCAATCTATCAATCAATCTCTTTATATATATATATATATATCTCTATATATCTACCTATTTGTCTAAATGCCTATCTATCTATCTGTCTATCTATCAATATATATATATGTTTATTTTTCCATCTGTAAATCTATTTATCTGTCTATATATCTTTATGTCTATAAATTATCTATATATTAGTTATCTATTTGTGTATCTATCTCTCTATCTATCAATCTATGTAAATGTCTATCTATCTATCTAAATGTCTATCTCTCTATTTTTCTATATTTATATTTATCTATCTATTTATCAACATATATATATATGTCTATATATAAATTTCTATATTTCTCTGTGTCTATCTCTTTATCAATTTATCTCACTATCTATCTATCTATCCGTCTATATATCTATCTATCTTTCAACATGTTTGTCTATCTATCTATCTGTCTGTCTATATGTTTATATGTTTATCTGCCTATCTATCTTTGTGATTAGCTATCTATATATCTTATTATGTGTTTATCTATCTATCTATCTAACCTTCTACTTGTCTATATGTCTATCAATCAATCAATGTATCTATCTATCTATTTGTCTATCAATATGTCTATATATCTATCTGACAATCTTTCTATTTATTGAATAGTCTAGCTAGTTATCTATCTATCTATTTATCCATATATCTATATTTGTGTCTATCTATCTATTTGTCTATATGTCTATTTGTTTATTTTTCTATATATCTACCACTCTACAAGTCCACTATCTACATGTAGATCTGTATATTTTTCTAGTTGTGCATCTGTCTATCTACCAATCTATTTTTTATCTATTTATCTATCTATATGTTAATCTGTGAATCTGTCATAATTCAATATGTCTATCTATATATCTATCTCTCTCTCTCTCTCTCTCTCAATCTATCTAGTTTTATTTATATATTTATCTAACTATCTATCTATCAATTTTTAAATCTATCTATATATCTATCTATCTATTTGTCTATCTATCTATCTATCTATCTGTGTATCTGTCTATATGTCTAGTTGTTTATATGTCTTTCACTCTATTTGTATTTATATCTATATATCTATCTGTTTGTCTGTCTGTCTATATGTCTATTTTTTATCTATCTATCTTTATATCTCTCTAAATATCTATCATTCTATCTATTTATCTGTATTTTTATTTATCTATCCATCTGTTTATCTATCTATGTTTCTATCTATCTATCTATATCTCTTTCTATCTGTCTATCTGTCTATCTGTCTATCTGTCTATCTATCTAATTGTTTATATATCTATATATTTATCTTTCTATCGATTGATCTATATATATATATATATATTAATATATCTATCTATCGGCTAATCTGCCTAACTAACTATCTATCTGTCTGTCTATGAATCTGTCTATATATCTATTTATTTATCTTTCAATCTTTATATCTTTATATCTTTTTATCTATATATTTATATATCTTTCAAGCTCTCTATCTATTTATCTTTCTACACTACAACAAAAACCATAATCAATGACGCCTAAAAAGCGTTATTATATATATATAATGTCGCTTATCGAGAGCGTCATCCGCTAGTGTGACATAAAAAGTCTATACATATAATGATGTTTTTTTGCAGTGTTGTTGAATCATACCTTGACGGTAAAATAAAGCATCATTTTTATTAACAATGATGTTTTATTTTAGCGTAAAGGTATGATTCAATGACACTGCAAAAAAGCATCATTATATGTTGTAGGTATCGAAATTTTTTTTATACTATGACACTTAGAAAAAGCATCAAGGAAGATTATAATTTAAATAAATTTAAATTTAATAATTATTGTAAATATATTTTCACCTGTTATTGTAATACTGCATGCATATAAGAACAAAATTCTTTACAATCCATACCAAGAAAACAGTTTTCAAGTACAATGGGGAACTCAGACTTCTTACAAATCAAAAAAATATATAACACAATTTCAACATTCTTCTTAAATTCAATTTAAATTTTCTGATATATGCAACTCAATTGTGCCTTAACTCCATAAAACTGATTCCTGCTTGCCTGACAAAGTTGAGAGTTAATTTCCAAATAAGGTAACCTGCATACAAATAGATGAACAATAAATACTTACACTTGCAGAAATAAAAATATTATAGAGCATTGGAAAAAAAACAGGAATGATAACAACATATCATAAAAATAATTTATATAACAATTGACATATATGATTAAACAAATTTAACAACAACAAAAACAAAGTTAGTAGTAATGGATAAAATATAAAGCTAGAGATTTATCAATTATGGTATAAAAGTTGATAAAATTTTTTAAAATACAAAACAATAATAATCCATTTAAAACCTAAAGGTGTGTAGTGAGTTCAAAAGAGATATAAATTACGAACCTCATCAAAAGTTAATGTTGTAAATCCCAAAATTTTTTCATGCTTCAATAAAAAAAGGTGTCCCCGATGCTTTTCAAACAGAGTAAAGTATTAATTGAGTCACCAAGATCACCCAATATAAAAAAATGTTGAAAAATGTTGAATATAAAAAAAATATGGATCAGATATAAAAGTACCTGGGTGAGAATCAAAAAAGTCATCCAATAGATGCAAGATAACATGTGACTCAAGAGTTGTTGTGCATTTATAAATATGTGGGTTGCATCAACTTGTGAATCGATCTAATTCTAATAAACATACACATACACACATGTTTATTGCACTTGTTAGTAGCACTTAACATGAGAATGGTGAAGGTGATAGATTGGCAAAGCATCTGCATTTATAAGGAGAAGTTGGCTTCGGGTTTGAACAAAAGAATCACGGTGGCAAACTTTAGCAATTTTAAACAAGGATCACTCAGTTCAGCCAAACTCTTCCGCTATTCTTGCCGAGTGCTCCCGACAAATAGAGCAAATAATATTGCATTTATAATACATGTGGTATATTCTAAATCACTCGGAACACGTTCACATTTATTTAATTAGGTTAACGAAAGCGAAGAGCTAATACAAGTATAAGCATAATGAAGAAACTTACAGGATGCTGCAAAAATGGCCAATGATTTCGAAGACGCGAGCTTGAGCCCTAGCTGTTGGTAATGGTCGAACGTGATGAAGAAGAAGCACAACTCTTTCTAGCGATAGATTAATCTATATAATTAAGTTAAAAATAACTTCTAGAAACAATATTAATCTAAGTTTTGTTGTAGCAACAATGACTCTTCTAGAAATCATCATAAAAACTTAATAAATTTTACAAATAATGTCACTTTTAGAAAAGTGTCATCAAATGTCTAATTACACATCGTATAATGACGTTTTCTGAAAGCGTCAAGATATAAAGCATCATTAATTTGCTGTTTTGTTGTAGTGCTATTTATCTATCTATGTATTTATATGTCTATCTATCAATGTGTTTATCTATCTATCTATCTATCAATGTGTTTATCTATCCATCTATCTATCTGTCTATATATGTAACTATTTCTTTATCTATTTGTATATCTATCTATCTATATATCTATCTAACTATATATATATATATATATCTGTATACTTCTCTACTAACCTACCAATCTATCTATTTATATGTCTATCTATCTATCTATATGTCTACCAATCTACTAGTCTACCTGTCAATCTGTATATATGACTATCTATCAACATGTCAATCTATAAAATGATCTATCTATCTATCATTGTATTTATGTGTGTGTGCCTGTCTAATTTATATTTATATCTTTATTTCTATCTATTTATTTATTGATCTATCTATCAATCTTTCTATCTGTCTATCTTTTTATCTATCTGTCTATCTATCTATCTATCTTCCTATTTTTCAATATGTATATCTTTCTATCTATCCATTTGTCTACATGTCTACCAGTCTACCTATCTACCTTTTTATCAAAATATTTCTCTATATATCTATTTTTCTATTTGTTTATTTATCTATGTATTTGTCTATATGTTTATCTATGTAGTTGTCTATCTCTTGATCTCTATATTTGTATATTTGGTTATCTAGTTAGCTGTCTAAATGTCTATCTATCTATATGTATATCTATCTATCTATCTATCCTTTCTATCTTTCTATCTAAATATCTCACTATATATATATATATATATATATATATATATATATATATATATATATATATATATCTTTTTATCTCTCTCTTTATTTATCTATATGTCTAACTTTCTATATCTCTAATTGTCTTTTTGTCTATCTATCCATTTGTCTATCCATCCATCTATCTATCTGTTTATCTATATATTTATTTATTAGTCTAGTTAAACTATTTGTCTATTTTTCTATTTTTCTATTTTTCTATTTTTCTATTTTTCTATTTTTCTATTTGTATATCTAACTATGTGTCTATCTGTCATCTTTATTTTGATATGTATATCTATCGATCACCCTATATATCTATCTGTTTATATAGCTATATGTCTTTTTGCCTTACTATTTATCTATCTATCGATCTATTTTATATATATATATATATATATATATATATATATATATATATATATATATATATATATATATATATATATATATTTATCTATCTATCTATCTCTCTCTCTCTCTCTCTCTCTCTCTATTTTCTATCTTCATATTTATCTACTTTCCATCCATCTATCTTATTATCTATCTATATATCTATCTATATATCTATCTTTATAACTATCTATATATCTTTCTATCTTCTATCTTTCTATCTATGTATCTTTCAATCAATCAATCTAATTATATATATATATATATATATATCTATATATATATATATATCTGTATATGTGTTTATCTATACATATATATATATATATCAATATATCTATTTATCTATCAATCATTGAATATATCTATCTATCTATATATATGTTTATCTATCTATTTATCTTTATGTCTGTCTACTTTTCTAGTATTCAACTTATCTTTTTGTTTATATGTCTATTTATATATCTATCTACCTCTCTAGTATTCAACATGTCTTTTTATCTATATGACTATCTGTCTATCTCTCTATCTATCTATCAATTTATCTATCTATCTGTCAATCTGTCTATTTGTCTATCTACCTATCTATTTACTTTTTTATCTGTCTATATGTCTATCTATCTATCATTCTATTGATATATATATATATATATATATATATATATATATATATATATATATATATATATCCATCTATCTATCTATTTATCTTAAAGGTGTCAATCAGGCTGGGCTAGCTCGGCTCGGCACTAGGCACTACATGATTCAGTCATGCTTGGCCTGGCATGATACGGTAATTTTTCATGCCCATGCCCGTGTCGTGCATGTCCACGGACCAACCGTGTCTTGCCATGCCGAGTCGAACTGGGCTTCATGCCGTGCCTAGCTAGGCACGATTCCATGACCTGTTGGCATGGTACCTTGGCATGACCCTAGACATCGCCCCATCGAGCACCAACGGCTGCAGCTTTTTGGAAACTGCCCAGGCAATGGTCTGATTCCACCCCTCCCACCCAACCCGTAGGCTCGCCCTTAATCTCAATGGTTATAATATTTAAAAAAATTAAAATAAATTGAATTTTAGCCGTTAAATTTTGCCTCCAATGGCAGTGAGACAGAATCTGATGGTCCTCATGATTTTGCCCCCTAATTATCAATAAACAATACAAAATAATATAAAAAAATTTATGTTTTTTTATAAATATCATTCTTATAATCTATAAAAGCCCCCCCCCCCCCCTCTCTATAATTTTTATGTTTTTCAAAAACATAAATTCTTACTCTCTCAAATCTCTTCTCTCTCTCGTGATTTTTGCATTTGACTAAGCTTTTCGAGACTCACAACTTGAGCTCGGCTTTGGAAGTTTGAATCTTGGTTTGGACTGTTGTGCACATCTTCTACCTTTACACTACTTTACGAGTATTTTTTATTTTTGTTTATTATTTAACTAAAACTCTTAACATAATAATTAATATTTAAAAATAATTAGTATTGTTTTTACTCTCTCTATCTCTCTCTAGTCTCTACTCTTTAATCTATTTATATCATCGTGGCTCTACCGCTTGTCCACAAAAAACCAAAAAAAAAAGACTAATACTAATGAAAATTATTTAAATTTAGAAAATGAAAATCTTACCCAAAGGTCCGAGGCTACTGAAACTTTGGTTTCTCCAGTCATCTCAACCCAAACATCTAAAAAAAAAACTAGGAGGACTTTTGTAGTTTGGATCATTTTAATATAATAAAATTAAAAAATGTTAGGGGTGAGAAAGAAGAAACGACACAATGCAAATATTATAAGAGAATTTTAACTTGTAAGAATATGTTTGGGACTGGGCACCTTAAGAGGCATGCCAAAATATGCACCAAAAAACATGGTGCTTAGATCCTAGGCAAACCAAACTTAGTAGTGCATTTTTTGAGGCTGGACGAGTATAGTCTCGAAGTTTACCCCATTCATATACTGCAGCGAGTTGGGTAGGGAAGGCATAGCCAAACTTGTCATATTGATGGGTCTTCTAATCAAATTTTCAGAAGATCCAAGGGTAGTATGCATCATGTAGACATATTTTCAGCCTACTTATTATAGGATTCCTAGGTCCACATATAGGGACAACATACTAAAATTTTATAAGTTAGAAAAATAAATAATAATTAATGAATTTATGGCATATATCTGGACAAGTCACGATGATTCATCTTATGAATGTCTTACCTCCCACTATGTAGATTCTAAAAGCACAATGACTAAAAAAATTTTAGGATTCTATGAGATTCTTCATCCCCATGATGGCCTGGCCATTTTAGAGTGTATGATGAAAATCTTTAGAGAATATAAAATTCGAAATAAATTTTTTAGTATCACATCTAATAATAGAGTAGTGATTAACATGTTTGTTAGGAATATTAGAGAAGTACCATTAGAAGAGATTTTCCATGTCAGATGCATGTGTCACGTGATTAACTTGATTATACAAGTGGGTATTAAGGTGTGTTCTCTTGCTTTGGTTAATTTACGTAACTCACTAAAATACATTCGCATGCCACGTAGACAACAAAAATTTGGTAGTCTTTAATTGTATGTGAATCTTTAGAAGAAAAAATTCCAATCAGATGTGAAACACAATTGGAATTACATGTACCTGATGTTGGAGTCATGTACTGGATACAAACACGTGATATCCAACAACGTCAATAGTAAGAGTGACTAACTTTTTTATTGACAATAGTGACTGGGCTATAGAAATATCATTTATGAAATTTCTGAAAATTTTTTATGACACGACGAACATGTGTTTGTTGGTTTATGCATTCATGACTTGCATTGCACTCAGGTGCCTATGCAATATTAGTAGTATTTTTAGAAAGTATCGAGCTGGCCTGACACTTAGCTATATGGTTATAGAGATGGAAACCAAGTATTTAAAGTATTAGTCCACAATTCCATCTCTTTTTTGTCTCACTGCATGCATAGAGCCTAGGGTTAAGGTGAAAGGTGTAGATAATATTTTGACCTACATTACCTCGTGCATGAACTTGGAAGTCCAACCTGAAAGGTTCATTCACGAGAAGTTGACAGACCTTTTCACATACTATGATACTAGGACTAGGTGTGGTGTTAGTAGTGGTGAGACTGTAAGAACGAACATGGATACCATCTTCAGAGATGATTATCTTTTCATTCAGTTAGTGAGAGATAAACGATGGGGTGGACCATTGAATAGGAGTGAGTTTCCTGGTACTTAGATACCGATTACTACTTAATCATATCACATTCTGATACTAAGTATCTTGATATATTACAGTGGTGGAAATAATATGAGTCCACCTTTCTCGTGCAATCTAAGATGGCACGGGATCTACCGACTCCTCCGGTGTCAAGCATAGCATCGAAGTCTACTTTTTCTGTTATAGTGAATATGATTTCAGATAAGAGATCAAAATTATGTCTAGATATTATTGAGACTTTAGCATGCATGATGGACTTGAAGGATTTGAGGTTTAGCATCCAGGATCATGCTGGGACAGGGACTACAGCCTTAGCGAAAGTGGAGGAGTTGATTATTGATGATGATGAAACATATGATAGTGATTTTAATGTTGAGGTTGAGGATGATCATGATATGCTGATGGACGATTGATGAGGTTGCCCGTTCCCACGCCACATGCCATTGCCACTTGATGCCTCATGGTTGACAATTATGAGATTGCAACACACCGACACCTGACTGCGACACTTATGTTCTATTTATGCTTATGCTTATGAGTTTTGTGTTATGCATTATTCTGATTTTTGAATTCGATGTTTTGTTTTTTAAGCATTTTTATTTTTATTATATTTGTTTTGGTTTGGGATTGGCCAATTGGACGTTTAGTTTGCATTTGGCTTTGTGACTTTGTAATTTTTGTTAAAGAAATTTTGTGTTTAATTTATTTTCTTGTTTAAAAATATCATTAAAAATTCTAAATTTAATTCTACTAACTTATAATTTAAATGTATTAATCTAATTAATACATATTAAAACAAATATAAAAAAATTAAACTCTATAACTATTCTACAATTTGTTTATCTCTATATATGTCTATCTATCTATATTTCTAGCTATCTCTAGAGGTGTTGACCGGGTCGGGCCGAGCTGGCCGCACGAGGCACGGCATAGTCCGGCCAGACCTGGGCCGGCCCGGCACGAGAAAATTTCGAGGCCGGGTAAGGCACGGCCTGTGCCGTGTCCTGCCGAGGCCAACCGGACCTCATGTCGTGCCTAACTCGGCACGGTTCGGTGGCCCATGGCATGGCATGTAGGCACGAGATTTTCTCCTTCCCGCAAAAAAGTCCCCCCAGCCGACCCGATTTCCCCCCCCAACGTGCAAAAAAAATAAAAAAAAATTAAAATTGTAGCCGTCGGATCTCGCCTCCGACGGCTAGGGGCAGAATCCGACGGCCCTCCGGATTCTGCCCACTAAAAAATTAAAAAAAATCAAAAAAATGACTTTTTTTAAAAAAATATTTTCTTTATTATATAAATTCCACCCCTCTCTATAATATATTTTTTTCATAAACATTTTTTTTCTTAAATCTCACATTTTTTCTCTCAAAAATCTTGCTCCTATCTCTCGGGACTCGGGAAGTCGGGATTTCATCATTTGGCTTGGCTTTTCGGGAATCTCAACTTGGGTTTTGAATTTTGAGCTAGACTATGGTGCACCGTGCACGTGATCGACCTCACTGCTTTACCGTGTAATTTATTTTAAGTTTTTTTTTTTACTTTCTCTCTCTCTCTCTAGTCTCTCTCTCTAGACCTAAAATAAAAAAATTTTAAATTTATCTTCTAGTCTCTAAATAAGTGTCCTGATTAACAAAAATTTTAAAATGACAAATACTAATGAAACATATTCAAATTTAGAAAATGAAAATATTACATAGAGGTCTGAGGCTACTGAAACTTTGGTTTCTCCAGTCGTCTCAACCCAAACTTCTAAAAATCAAAAATCTATGAGGACTTCTGTAGTTTGGGCTCATTTTAATATAATAAAACAAAAAAATATTAGGGGTGAGGAAGAAGAAATGATACAGTGCAAATATTGTATGAGACTTTTAACATGCAAGAGTTCATTTGGGACTTGGCACCTTAAAAGGCATGTCGAATTATGCAGCAAAAAACATGGTCCATTAGATCCTAAGCAAACCCAACTTAACATTGTATTTTTTGAGACTGGATCGAGTTCAGTTTCAAAGTTTACTACCTTCATATACTTCAATGAGTTGGGTAGGGACGGCATGGCCAGACTTATCACATTGATGGGTCTTCCGATCAGATTTTCGGAAGATCCAAGGGTAGTGCGCATCATGCAGACATATTTTCTGCCTGCTTATCATACGATTCCTAGGTCCACATCTAGGAATGACATACTAAAATTGTATAAGTTAGAAAAACAAAAAATAATTAATGACTTTATAGCATATAGTGGAGTGGTGTCCGTGACGTCTGATATCTGGACAAGTCATGATGAATCATCTTATGCATGTCTCACCAGCCACTATGTAGATTCTAACTAGACTATGAATAAAAAAAATTTAAAATTCTCTGAGATTCTTTATCCTCATGATGGTCCGGCCATTTTTGAGTGTATAATGAATATCTTTAGGGAATATAAAATTCAAAATAAAATTTTGTGTCACATTCGACAACGCATATAATAATGGAGTAGAGATTAACATGTTTGTTAGGAATATTAGAAATGCACCATTAGGATAGATTTTTCATGTCACATGCATGTGTCACGTTATTAACCTGATTGTTCAAGCGAGTATGAATGTGTGTTCCCCCATGTTGGATAATATACGTAATGCACTAAAATATATTCACACTCCTCACAGACAACAAGAGTTTGGGAGTCTCTGTTTGTCTGTGAATCTTAAGAAGAAGAAATTCCAATTGGATGTGAGATATCGTTGGAATTACACATACCTGATGTTGGTATCATGTGTTGGATATGAACACGTGATATCCGACTATGTC
>JAREIK010001856.1:76902-87452 GCA_029783825.1 Sapria himalayana | reverse complement strand
CTATCTATCTATCTATCTATCTATATGTCTATCTATTTATCTATCTGTCTATTTGTATATCTATCTATCTATCTGTCTATCAATATATTTGTCTATTTATCTTTCCATCTATCTATCTGTCTGTCTATCTAAGTATCTTTATATCTATCTATCATTCTATATATCTTTCTATCAGTCAATTTAACTAATTGTCTATATATATATATATATATATATATGTCTGTCTATCTATCTATCTATTTATATTTCTATCTATTTATTTATATTTCTATCTATCAATTGTCAATCTTTCTATCTTTCAATCTGTCTATTTTAATATATATTATTCTATCTATCTATGTATCCATCTATTTATCTATCTATTTATTTGTTTAACTATCTATCTGTCTATTTGTTTATCTTTCCTTCTGTCTATCTTTCTATTTAACTATCTTTTATCTGTCTATCAATCTATTTATTTATCTATTTATTTGTCTATCATTCTATAATTATATATATCTATTTTTCTATCTATTTATCTATCTATATATCTATCTATCTATCTACTTGCTATCTATATATTTTTTATCTATTTATTCTTCTTTCTTTCTATCTGCATATCTATCAATCTTTCTTTCTATCTACCTATCTATCTATCTTTCTAACTATATATGTATGCTTATTTATCTATCAATCTATTTGTTAATCTATCTATCTATCTATCTATCTATCTATCTATTCTTCTATCTGTTTATCTATCTATCTATCATTCTATCTTTTTATCTATCTATCTATCCATCTATCAATATGTGTATTTGTCTATATGTATATCTCTTTATCTCACTATTTGTCTATTTGTCTATATGTCTATTTATCTATCTTCCTATCTATCTATCTATCTGTCTATCAATATATATATATATATATATATATATATATATATATATATATATATATATATATATATATATATCTATTTGTATATCTATCTAGTTGTAATATCTATATATCTTTCTATCTATATATTTCTCATTTTATCTATATGTCTATCAATCTATTAATCAAGCAATCTAACTATTTATCTTTCTATTTATTTATCTATCTATCTATCTACCTAATTATTTATTTATTTATCAATCAATCTATCCATTTATCTATGTTTCTTTCTATCAACCTATATACCTACCTATCTATCTATCTATCTATCTATCTATCTATCTATCTATCTATCTATATTCTTACCTATATATATATATATTTATTTATATATTTATATATTTATATATATGTCTATCTATATGTTTACCTATATATCTATCTATCTATCTATCTCTCAATTTCTCTTTTTCTATCTATAAATTTGTCTATCTTACTATCTGCCAATTTGTCTATCTGACTATTAGCCAATTTGTCTATCTATCTATCTATCTATCTATTTTTCTGTATTTTTGCCTATTTATTTATCTTTATATCTTTCTACACAATAATAAAATACCCAAATATCTATGGAGAAATCCCTAGTTATATGAAATTTTTCTTTTGCAAAAATAGAATAATAACACATTAACACTGGAAATTTTACCAAGCTAATGTGGTTGTCACAAAAAAATAGTGTGGGAAAAATTCACTAGCAAATTTTTTAATGACGGAAAATTCACTAGCTAAGTATATTTTTTTCCCTTACTAATTTTAATTATAATTAAGATTAATAATTAATAATTTTCAAATAAATAAGCACAGAAACATCCTTAGCTTAATTAGCGAGGAAAAAATCCCTAGCTATTTTCATTCAAAATCAATTTTCACAATTTTAATTTTTTACAAAAAATTTGATTACATATTTGTATTATTTTATATAAAATTAAATAAAAACATACACTATAAAACATTTTTTATAATTAACAAAAACCAAAAAAAATTCAGAAATAATTATGATACAAATGTTACATGGTTAAAACAAAAACATAACATATGTATATAATCATTTAAAACTAAATCATCATCTTCATCATTAGCTTGTGCATTTGTGCATGGCTCTCCTACGTGGGTTGTCTACTGGAACTTGGTGTGCTATATCTCTCATCAAGATTTCTAACTATGACTCCATATAGTTCATCTATTATTACATTACATTCTTCATTTCTTTCATCTCATCATTTGCTTCTTCTTTTTTCCTTCATACACATCAATTCAAACTTAAACATTACGAGAATATCTATATATATAGATATCTATATACATACATACATACATACATACATATATATATATATATATATATATATATTTAAATATTTATACAAACATATATATACTTACAAATAGAAGCTAATACAAGGAAAAACAAAAACAAGAAATACTTAGTCATGTAAAAACAAGCAACAAATAATCCAATGCCTAAAAATTTGAGAATTTTTTAAAAAATGTTACATGCATAAGAAAATAGTGTAAATAATGAATCCAATTGTGATGCCTTTAACGTAAAAAATTTCAAATCATCTCTAACTAATGTCATCAGAAATAAAACTTCTAAATATGTATTTTGATATTCCAACATGATTTTGAATACCACATAAGCCTCAAGCTAATATTGGCCTATTTTTTTCAATGATTGTGGGGGTTTGCGCCAACTTACATGCAGCTCGAGTAATCTCATGAGCAAAAAAATCTACCCATATGGTTCCACCAACATAGCAACTATGACAAAACCACATGTATCATCTACTACCATTTCACATGCAAAACAAACTATTATTACAATGACACTAACATAGATTGAATAGTATCTGAGATGGAATTTATGTAAATGTTCCCCTTTGTAGATGCATAAAACACTGCATATGATAAGGATCACAAGTTTAGTAGTGAAGAGACCCTTGCTAAACTTATCTCAAACCCTGCATATCGATTCCCCTTTAAATAAGAAGATTAGCAACATCTCTCAAACTCTCAAAATTGATTTCAAACATCTCTCAAAATTCATATTCATTATACCATTAACAAAAACAAGTCCACCCATCAGTACTTCAAAAAAAACGATCATAGTTTCATTATAATTTAAATATGCATGCATACAGCTTTCATCTTTTAAAACCCAACAATCAGAGCCTAGCATGCTATACTAGAATCTTGAAGGTGGCCAACAACATCACCAAAGCAATGCATGTGATTCACTGAACTTCTAGTGCTATGCAAAAATTGCATACTCCATTTAGAAAAGAAGTTTATAATACTTCAATTCACAGTATCATAGCACATTAAATTGAAATCAAATAAAATTAATAACATGATTAAGAAGATTGTGTCATTCCTCTGAGGCAGATGATTATTCTAATAATCATCTTCTGGATCAAGTCAGGTCATTAGGAATAACCATGTTTTTGAACCGTGGAACTGATGACCGAACAAATAGCATTCCGATTCACTTCTCTGAAATTGAAGACTAATAATGAAATAAAGATAAAACACACAATTCATGATAATTTTATGCCAAACTTTTTAAAATGAAAGTTTCATGCAATTTTAAACAAATAGAGACTAAATGTACCAAAGCAATTCTAGTGTCATACCAAAATACCAGCACTATTATGTGCCAACTGATGTGGACACTACTAATATTGACCACCATTTTGTTCTAGATCATAGGAATCACATCATTGCACATCGAATGGTCAGACCATGCTCAAAACTTAATGAAATAGCAAAGCAATGTCAATTTTCACATCAATAATAAGTTAGAACTATCACTGTCACTACCAAATAGTAATGTATATTGACTATTGTCAGCATCACAGGTTAAAGGTTCACCACCATCTACATAGCTCAACAACACTATTCACATTTATGCCACATAAATCAAGTGCTAGTGTGGCAAGTGCCATGTGAAAGTGTGCACTTTGGATGGGCTTATATGTGATAAAGGTGATGGTAATGATGTTAATGATGGTGATGGTGATGGAGATTGAGATGGTGATTGTGATGTTAAAGTTTGGATATGCTGGTATGAGATGGTACTAACTTTGCAACAAATGTAAAATACTAGATGAATTTCATTCATTTCTATGTTCAGGTCCACCTCCACCAAGCCCACGTCCTTTAGGTGCCATCTGTTGTACAAAAAATAAAAACATATAACAAATAATAGATATATGATGAACACCCATGCATTTTAGAATAATACAGACCAATGGATTTCAACAAAATATAGAAAGTCTTTGATAATATAATATTATAATACAATAATAATACTTTAATTATCGGCATCACTATTATCCTCCAATGGATCTTCCAACATATATTCTTATTCTGATGAAAATTCAAATTCATCTTTAGATAGAAAATGATCATTTTCAATTTTTATTAGGCTACCATTTGAGTCATATAAGGTTTCTAGATTTTTATCTACATGCACAGGCTCAATATTATTTATGTCATCTTTTTGAAATGCCGGTGGAATAGCTAGGTCTGCAAATCTATGTTGAGATGTTGGTACTTTAAAATTTGATCAAGCTTTAATTTTGAAAATCACCCACCAGTTACTCTTATCATGAGATAAACTCATATATGTACAATAATATACTTGAGTGGCTTGGACTACCATAATAAATGACTCATATCGATTATATCTATGTATATGATTAATATCCACTAGCTTATAAACCAAATGAATTTTTATACCAATATTTCATGTAGGATCAAACCAATTGCACTTTAATAATACAATCCTATTATTTTTGAGTTTAGGATACTCCAACTCAATAACTTCTACGAGTTGATCATAATAATCAATCTCATCTACACTATAACTTGTGCCTTTAATGTAAACACTAGAATTCATTTTTCTTTTAGAAGAACCATACCTAATTGTGTAAAATTTATTTCCATTGCCAAAATACTTAGGATAAGTTGTCCCATGCTGACCTTTACTTATATTCTGAATGAATATATTGGAATCTCCATTTGAAGGATCATTTTCCTATTGCATAAATTAAATAAATGATGTTAATAACTAAAAGATACTAATAAATCAAATAATTAAAAAAATTAAAACTTAATAATTCTCACATGGTTTTTGAACCAATTCACAAATTCTGTTTCTAGCATATAATTGATCTCATTGCTAGAAATGGTTGGATGTCTATTTTAACTACTCAACATAAATACTGCAAAAACTTAAATAGAGGGAGAACAAAGTATATCAATTTTTAATTATTCCTTTTAAGGACAAAATAAAAATATGGTTAAACCTACAACAATTTTGGGTATACATACTCAATATATGGTGGATCCTCTTCACAATTAAGTAAAACATAGCTCTGGGTTGCTTCGTATGCCAACATCCCACAAATAATTTAACTCTACTATAATCGGCTGTAAGTGCATCTAGCATGTCTTTCACATTTTTTGGCCCTGTAACCAAAATTTACAAAAACATATATTGCTCCTTCATACACAACGATAGAAGCAAATTATAAGGTGCCACTATCACTGGTCATGTTGAATACTATTGTCCAAATTGGCCAAATTGCTGAAATCCATCAGTGCAAAGACTCATTCTCACATTTCAACTTTCAGGTGCAAAATCTTGATGTATATGATTAAAATGGTCCCAAGCAAGTGATTTTGATGGATGATGCATCACCAGTTATTCAACTTCATGCTCAGAATGCCACCTCATATCATGTGTTATAGCTTTTGATGCATATATTCTCTACAATCGAGGAATTAAAGGGAAGTAATACATCTTATTAAATGCAACTTTATCTTTTGTCGTATATCTGCAACATAGGGTACCTTCTTAAACTGATGATTATCACAAAACTTACAACTAATTAAATCACTCTCACTACCACAATATAGCATAGATCCATTAAAACAACAATCAATTTTTTATACTAGTAGACCCATACCTCATAGTAACTTTTTAGTGTTGTAAAAGTTGTTAGTGACTAAATTATTATCCGTAACAATCTCCTTCACTAGTTCTGTCACCTGGTCAAATAATTTGTCAGACATATGATTTTCTGACTTCATTCTCATAAGTCGAGCCACAAGCAACAATTGCGAATGTGTTTTACAACTAGGCCACAACTCATTATCTGTAACTTTAAGAATATCATAAAATTTCTGAGTTTTAGGATTTGGTGGTTCATCCATGTAATCCATATTGAATTCAGCACCAGCAGCTTCCATGCCATTCTATGGTATGTGTTTGATGCTTCTTCACCACATACATACGATGCAGTACCCCCATTTCATTCAATGTTCAAAGCCATTTTACTTTCTCCATAATAAATTAAAATAAAATAATTTGGTACGAAGCCATATTTAGCCACATTGTATCTTATAGTGGTTACATCACGAAAAGGCATATTTTGACACTTGCAGTTATTACATGGACACTTAATTTTTTTTCCATTCATCCATCCATCTCGATTGACTACATGCAAAGTTAATGAAAGTTTCTAGCCCACTCAAAAAATATTCATTCAAAATTCCTTTCATAAACCTTTTGTACATGCACTGACGATCTGAACTCATTTGCCCTATTATATTTGTAAAGAAAAATGCTCAATCATTATTCTGAATTAAACATTCAATGAATACAAAATATACTAATAATTAAATAAAATCACTTATAGATGAATATGAAAATATAAAATATCATGAATATCGAGTCAATGCATTTGTAGAATCTACGTGAAGAAATAGAGCATTTTTTTAGCACGTTAAAGATTAATAGATATCATGCTATTACTAGATGAAATGAGCAAACTATGTGAATGGACAAGAAAGGAAAGCAAAAAAGAAAGGAATTAAAAGTTTGAAGGAGTAAGCTTCTCACTTCTTAATGAAGATCAAATAGCACAATTTTTACTTTGAATATTAAAATAAAAAAGAAAGAAAAAATAAATGGAATGAAGATCCAATTCCAAGAACTCTTGGAAAATGAATTAATGAAGAATTAATACATGAACAAAAATATATTTGGATTAGAAAACATATCATACAAAGTATTCAACTAGAATACATAGGTGTGAAGCAAGCCACAATTATAGATTCCTAGCCTTAAAAATATAGACTAATTAGAGATCCAAAGAATTACATACATTAACATTAATATTATTTCTGGAAAATTGCAATCAAAAGATAGTTTGTTTAAGAAAAGTTACATACACCTCAAATTAATACCCAATCAAAATGAAGGATGAAAACATATTAATTTAGCAAAAATTGTAGATATATCCATCACTTATATACTGGTGATTAATGATTTTGGTACTTGTAATGATTTACCATGAACATCCAGATTAATATTATGTTAATGAGGAGGATCTTCGTCCATTTATATAATTGTGGTATTAATTTCACTTTACATGATATTATACAAACACAAATATCTACTATATAATTTCAATGAAAAATCCAATATATGGTGACATTTAGCATAGAAGAAGAATTTCGAAATAACAAATAGTAGAATCAAACCACACCCTTAGCAGTTGCAATGGTCTTGTAGACAGTCGAATTAAAAATGTTCAATATTATTTAATTTTAATTGAAGACTATAAAATAAAAATGATAAAATAATATTGTTGTTGTATTCCAATACTTTTCAAAAATATTTAATTAAGCATATAAAAATATTTTAACAACTCTCATTTATGAGTAATAATGTTTGATAATACTCAAAATTCAATTAGAATAACAAAATCTAAGTCTTTTGATGCATTTTAAAGATATACAAATGTATTATATATATATTGATGATTTATATTTAATTATATTTATAAATTATTTTAAATGTAACAAATTTTTTAATAAGAATAAATGGTTAAAATAAAAATTTAATGAAGTTCAATGATTCTTGATATGTTTGTTAATATTCATGTCTCAGTTTTTTTTTTCAATAAATTTAAATGAGCTTGGATATTAATCGATAATTTTTAACATTATTCCACATGTGTTCAATAAAATATATAATATATACACGCAAAAAAAACATATATATATATATATATATAATATTTATATATAAAAACTATATATATATACATATATATATTATAAACATTAATTAAATGTGGGAGGATGTGTGTGAGTGTGTGTATTTACACATCAAAAACTAATAGCTCAATACACTGATTCTTGAGATAGATGTGCGCCTTCCTGGAGGTTGCATGTTCAATCTCCACGAGCTACTAAAAAATTGTCAGGATAACAAATTATGCCTAATATAGTTATATTTAATTATATAGAGTTTTATATAGTTATACAAATATTTATAAATAGTTATACACATATAGTTAAGCATAATGTTGTATGTTGTTATACATGTAATTATACATATAGTTACACATCTAGTTATACTTATATTTAAACATGTAGGAATATATATTTTTTCATATAATTGGATTTATTTATATATATAGTTATGAATAGGTATAGATATAGTTAAATAAATTTTTATATACTAATATATAAAAATGTATATTAATTATATATTGTTAATTATATATTTAAATATAGTTATGTATAAAGTTTTTATAGTTATACATATAGTAAAAGATAATTATTTATAGTTATATGTTCTTATACCCAAAGTATATTTATGTATAAATAGATTTATATATAATTATATTTTATTATACATATAGTTATAAATATGTATGTAGTTAAAGATATAGTTATATATAATGTTTTTATAGTTATACATATAGTAAATTACAATTATATATAGTTATATATTATTATATATATAGTATATTTTTTTAGAAATATAGTTATATATAATTATACATATAGTTATAAATTATTATATAGTTAAAAAATAGTTATATATAGTTAATTATAGTTATAAAAATAGTTTACATAGTTACAAATATAATTAAATATAGTTATAAAAAGTTTTATATAGTTATACAAATATTTATAAATAGTTATACATAATATTTAAACATATAGTTATATATATGTTGTTATAAGTTTTAGTTATAATTATAGATACATGAGTAAATGTACACATAGTTATACATATAGTTATAAATTTAGTTATACATGTTGTAGATGTAATTAAATATATTTTTTCATGTAATTATATATATTTAGATATATCGTTATGTATAGGTATTAGTGTAGACATATACATTTATATATAGTTATATTTTGATATACATATTATTAAATACATTTATATATAGTTTTATATTATATATATATGTTGTTATATTTATATATAATTATGTATACTATTTTTATAGGTATACATATAGTAAAATACACATATATATATTTATGTGTTACATAAATATATATATTTTATGGTTATAAATTTTTAAGAATTCATATTAATTTTTATTAAGATAATAATAAATATTTTTAAAGGCATAAAATATCATATTATTTGATAAAATTTATAATTTATAAAATTCTAAAAATTACTTAAAACGAGAAGATCATTAAAAAACGTTATATTAATTATTTTGATAAGAACGGAATATTAAAAGCCAATAATAAAAATTTTACTCAATTGTTTAATTTTTATAAATTTCAGTAGGGGCAAACATATACGTATTTATCTTTAAATATTAATTTTTTTTTTTTTTAAATTTAATGAAAAATTTTATATTTTTTTTATAATTCAAAATTTTCAAATTTTTTGTAATTATTTTTTTAAAAGTTTTTTATAATCATAAAACTATTTTTTTAACATAAAATAATATTAATATTTACTAGTTTATACGTTAATTCATATATTTTTGTAATTATTTTATAGTTAATCATACAAAGAATTATTTTAGATTTTTATTAGTAGAAATTTTAATGTATGTTCATTTATTTTTTAAAATATATTTAATAATTATTATAATTATAGAATTAATTATTTAATGTATTTTAAATAAAAATTTTTAAATTTCATAATTAATAATTTTAGAAAAATTTTGTGTATAATTTTTTAAAAATTTGATAATCATAAAAAATGTTATTTTAGTTCATATTAATATAAATTTTTTTTATTTATATATTTTTAAAAGTATTTATTTATAATATCCTATTTTCAAAATTATATGAAGAGAATGTGACTTTCAAGGATTACTCATCTATAGACCATGATATACATTTAATATACAAAATTAAATAAAATATTAAAACAAATAATATATTAAAAAAAGTTAAATCATTAAACATTAGTAACTAAAATTATTCCTAGCCCAAATAGCTAGGGAAAAATTCCTAGCTAAATGCATATAGTTTGAGAAAAATAACATTTAAGGAATAATTGTTTGCGAATAAATATAAAATCATAAAAAAAATTTAAATAATTATTTAGCTATGGATTTAGATAAGGAGAATACATCGGTAAATCCATTGTGAAATTTACAATTTTCTTTGTGCGAAAATCTACGACAATATTAGCTAGGAACAATTTTAAATCAAAAATTTCCATCCCAAATACGTCACAAATTTGTAATTCAATGTAAAATTTAAAATTTCTTTCTATTCCAAAGCTAAAGCCTTGCTATTTAACTAAGAATTTTTCCATAGCTAAATTTCCCAAGCTAAACAGACAT
>JAREIK010001856.1:36902-71902 GCA_029783825.1 Sapria himalayana | reverse complement strand
AGTCAGCTTAGCCGCATCTTGGTCCTTTCCGAACACCTAAACTAGACACTTACCTTCCTAGATCCTTTTATTTAAAACATAGCACATGAATTCTAAAAATTACAGACTTCTTATCCCCCTTTGTATACCTAACACATGACTTTAGAGCTGTTTGAAATACATAACACATGACTATTGCAGACTCTTGCTAATTCTAGATTACTTTTAGTTCAAAAGAGCATGGATTGGTGGCCTGTTTAACGTTATCCTGAAAAATCAAAGAAACCAGAAACAAACAAATAAAGAGCAGAAAATTCCAGCGTTACATATCTATCTATATGTATGTTTATCTATCAATATCTCTATATATCTATCTTTCTATCTATATATCTGCTATCTAGTTATCTATCTATCTATATGTCTATATGTCTATATATCTATCTATCTTTTTATTTTCCTATTTATCTATATATATATATCATTCTTTCTATTTGCATATATATATATCAATTTATGTATCATTAAATCAATCTAGCTATCTATTTATCTATCTATATGTATGTATATCTATTTATCTATCAATTTTTCAATCAATCTATATGTCTATCTATCAATCTATCTATCTGTCAATTTGTCTATCTGTTTATCTGTATATCTTTATCTCTATTTTTCTATCTATCTTTCTATCTATTTATTTATTTTTATATATATTTATCTATCAATCAATCAATCAATCTATCTATCTATATAACTATCTATCATTCTAATAATTTAATTATGTATCTGTCTATTTTTTGTCTCTATATCTATCAATTTGTTTATCTTTTTATCTATCAATCTATCTATCTTATTATCTTATTATCTACTAATCTATTTATTTATTTATCAATTTATATATTTGTCTAATTATCTATTTGGCTATATGTCTATCCTTCTATCCATTTAGCTATCTATATATCTATCAATCTTTCTATCTATCTATCATTCTATTTATCTATTTTTTTATATCTATCTATCTGTCTATCATTCTATCTGTCTATCTATCTATTTATCAATTTATCTACTTGCCTATCGATTTATCTATCTATATATTTATCTTTATATCTAAATATCTATCTATATATCTAACTATCTTTCTGTCTAAATATCTATCTATCTAACTAACTATCTATCTCTCTACCTATTTATCAATCTATATATATATATATATATCTATCTATCTATATGTTTATCTATCAATATGTCTATATATCTATCTTTCTATCTATATATATGTTTATCTAGTTATCTATTTATCTATCTATATGTCTATATATCTATCTTTCTTTCTATTTTCCTATATATATATATATATATATATATATATATATATATATTTCTATCTATTTGTATATTTATCTATATATATATATATATCAATTTATGTATCAATAAATCAATCAATCTATCCATTTATCTATCTATATGTATGTATATCTATTTATCTATCTATTTGTCTATCAATTTTTCAATCTATCTATATGTCTATCTATTAATCTATCTATCTGTCAATTTGTCTATATGTTTATCTGTGTATCTTTATATCTATTTTTCTATCTATCTTTCTATCCATCTATATTTCTATCTATCTATATGTCCAACTATCAATAAGTATATTTGTATATGTATTTATTTGTCTATCTGACAATCTGTATATCTATCTATGTGTCTATCTATCTATTTATCTACCTAACTATATATATATATATATATATATATATATATATATATATATATATATATATATATATATATCTTTTTGTCTATATATCTATCTGTCTATATGTATTTTTGTTTATTTGTTATATCTATCTATCTATATAACTTTTTATATATCTATATTATAATCAATTAATCAACCAATCTAACTATAGATCTTTGTATCTATCTATCTATATATCTAACTATTTATCTATCTATCTAATTATCTATTAATCTATCTATCTATTTATTTATCAATCAACCAATCTATCTATATATCTATATATCTATCTACCTTTCTACGGATCTATCCTCCTATCTATCTATCTATCTACATATCTACAAATTTATCAATAATATATCTATCTTTGTATCTATCTATTTATCTCTTTATCTATCAGCATGTCCATCTATCTACCTATTTCTATGTCAATCTTTCTAAATATTTGTCTATATTTCTATATGTCAAATTTTCTATCTACCTATTTGTCAAACTATCCATCTATTTATATATCAAACATACTATTTACCTATTTATTTGTGTGTCTATCTATCTATTTATCTATCTTTACATCTATTTGTCATTTTATCTGTTTATCTTTCTATTTGCCTATCTGTCTATATGTTTATTTATCTATCTATCATTCTATCATTCTATATTTTTATTTATTTATTAATCTATTTATCTACTTTCCACTCTATCGATCTATGTATATATATATATATATATATATATATCTATCTATATATCTATCTATCTATCTATCTAGCTATCTATCTGTCTATTAGTTTATTTGTTTATCAGTCATTAGTGTAATTTCTTATGACTCTATCTGTCTATGAGTATATATGTCTATATGTCTATATGTCTTTATGTCTATATGTCTTTATGTCTATATGTCTTTATGTCTACATGTCTTTATGTCTATCTATCTAGTTGTCTATCTATGTATCTATCTGTCTATTTGTCTATCTGTCTATCTATCTATATATTTATCTATCTATTTGTCTATTTCTCTTTCTGTCAATCTATCTATCTATGTATCTATTTATCTCTCTATATATATTTCTATCTATATGTCTATCTGTCTATATGTCTATCTATCTTTTTGTTTATCTCTCTATCTGTCTATATATCTTTCTGTATTTCTATTTAACTATCTGTCTATCTATTTATCTATCTTTATTTATTTCTATTTATCTATCAGTCTATCTTTCTAATTGTCTATCTATTTATATGTATATCTATCTATATTTCTATTTGGTTATTTTCTACATGTCTATATATCTGTCTATCTATCTATTTATTTATTTATATATTTGTCTATCTATTTATATGTATATCTATCTATATTTCTATTTCGTTATTTTCTACATGTCTATATATCTGTCTATCTATCTATTTATTTATTTATATATTTGTCTATCTATTTATCTATCTATAATTTCTATCTATCTATCTATCAGTTTATTTGTTTATCAATCATTCAATCTATTTTTTATCACTCTATCAGAATATATGTCTATATATCTCTATGTCTCTATTTCTTTATGTCTATCTATCTAGCTATCTATCTATCTATCTATCTATCTATTTGTATATATATCTATATATCTATCTATCTGTCTATAGATAAATATATCTGTATATTTATCTATATATCTATCTATCTGTCTATAGATATATCTATCTGTTTTATACTTATCTAGCTATCTTTTATTTTATTTCTATATATCTATCAGTCCATCTTTCTAATCGCCTATCTGTTTATATGTATATTTATCTATCTTTTTATTTTTCTATTTATCATTATGTCATTTTGTCTATCTGTCTATCTGTGTATTTATTTATTTGTTTATTTGTCTATCTATCTATCTGTCTGTCTATCTGAATAAAAATTTATTTATTTATCAATCGTTTAGTCTATTTTTTATAACTCTATCTGTCTACCAGAATATATGCCTATATGTCTATATGTCTTTATGTCTTTATGCCTTTATCTCTTTATGTCTTTATGTCTTTATGTCTTTATGTCTTTATGTCTAATTGTCAAGTTGTCTATCTATCTATCAATCAATCAATCAATCTATCTATATATTTATCTATCTATCTATCTATTTATCGATATATCTATTTGTTTGTCTATTTTATTATCTATCTTTATTTATTTATTTATCTATCAGTCTATCTTTCTAATTGTCTATTTATTTATAAGGATATCTATCTATCTTTCTATTTGTATATTTATCTATATATCTATCTATCTATCTATCTATCTATAAGTCTATCTATCTGTCTCTTTATTTATCTGTCTATCATTCTTTCTATTTATCTGTCTATCAATCAAACAATCTATCTATCTATTTGTCTATGTATCTATTTGTATATTTGTCTTTCTGTCTATCTGTTTATCTATATATCTATCTATCTATCAAATGATTTATATCTCTATCTATCTATCTATCTATCTAGCTACCTTTCTATCTATCTATTTATCTATTAGTCTATCTATCAATCTATCTATATGTCTATTTGTGTAATTCTCAATCTGTATATTTGTCTATTTGTCTATTGTCAATTAGTATATCTGTCTAACTATCTATATGTCCATCTATCAATATATTTTGCTATTTGACTATGTATTTGTCTCTATATCTCTTTATCAATCTATTTATATGTTTATTTATATATCTATCTTTCGGTGTATTTATCTATCTATATATATTTTTATTTGCCTATTGTCTATTTGTCTATTTGCCTATTTGTCTATATGGCTATATGTCTTTCAGTCCATCTATCTATATGTCTATTTATATATTTGTCTTTTTGTAAAAATGACTAACTGCCTATTTGTCTATCGATCTATCTATCAATATATCAATTTGTTTCACTATTTACCTATCTATCAGTCTACTTGTCTACCTATCTACATAATTATCTGTATATCAATCTATTTGTCTATCTATATATCTATCTATCTGTATATCTGTTTATCTGTCTATTTGTCAATCTGTCTTTCTGTCTATCTGTCTATCTATCTATCTGTCTATCTATCTATCGAATTTTCATTCTATCAATATATCTTTCTTTCTCTTTATCTATCTATTTAAATATCTATCAATTTGTCTATCATTCATTCTATCTATCTATCAATTTCTCTAGCTATCTACTTGTCTATCAATCAATCAATCAATCAAATCTATCATCATGTCTATCTATCCATCTATCTATCTATATCTATCTATTTGTTATTCTATCTATCTATATATCAATCTATATGTCCCTTTGTCTAACTATCTATCTCTATATCTGTTTATATATCAGTTTATCCATCTAAATGTCTATATATCTATATGTGTACTTTTCTATATGTCTATATGTCTATTTATCTATCTATCTATCTATCTATTTTACTACACGAACATATTTTTTTAGCTAGGGAATTTTAGCTATGGATCAATCCCTAGCTAAATTATGAGTGATTAGCTAGGGAATAGCAATGGATTTATGATATTTTATTGAAATAAAAATTTGCAATGGATTAGCGAAGGTTTAGCGATGAAATATTTACATAAATTCCACTCAAGAAAATCAAGGAATTTAGCAATGGATTAGCGATGGATTAGCAACGGAATATTTTCATAAATTTCGCTCAAGAAAAGCGGAAAATTTTGTAACGGATTAGCGACAAAATTTCTATAGCTAATAAAATCTTGAAAATAAAAATGGATTTAGCGACATATTTAACGACAGAATTTCCCTAGTTAATAAAATCAAGAATTTTGTGACGGATTAAGCGATGGAATTTCTCTAGATAATTACATTCATATCACAGCGACAGATTTGAACTACAAAATTTCCTACCTAATAATATCTAGAACATAGTAATAGATTTTAGCGATGAAATTTCCCTAGCTAATTATATCACAAAATATAGTGACGAATTTAGTGATGGAATTTCCATAGCTAATTACATGTTGAATATAGCGATGGTTTTTAGAGATAAAACTTCCCAAGCCAATTACATCCTGAATATAGTAACAGATTTTAGTGACGAAACTTCCCTAATTCATTAAATCCAGAATATATCGACAGATTTAGCGATGGAACTTCCCTAGCAAATTAAATCGGGAATAAAGCGACGGATTTAGTGTCAGAACTTCCCTAGCTAATTAAATCTCGAACATATGGATGGATTTAGCGATAGAATTTTTCTATCCAATATTTAATTATTTAATTTTTTAATTTATTATTAGCTTTAATATTTTATTTATTTTTATTTATTAAATATATGTTAATGGTCTATAGATGAGTGATACTTGAAAGATACATTCTCCCCGTAAAATTTTAAAAAAGAGATATAATAAATAAATAATTTAAAATTATAAAAATACAAAAAAAAATTTTATTAATAAGGACTAAAATAACTATTTTTATGATGTAATAATTTTTAAAAAAAGTATAAAAAAAATTTTTCTAAAATTTTTAATTAAGAAACTTAAAATTTTGTATTAAATTAATATTAAATAATTAATTCAAAAAAGTATAATAATTTTTTTCGATATTTTAAAAATTAAATTAACATACATTAAAATTTCTACTAATATAAAAGTAAAATAATTCATTGTATGATAAAATAAATAAAAATTCAAAAATATTTGAATTGACGAATAAACTAGTAAATATTAATATTATTATAAGTATAAAAAAATTTTATGATTATAGAAAACTTTTAAAAAAATAATTAATACAAAATTTGAAAATATTGAAATATAATAAAAATATAAAATTTTTCATTAAAGTTAAAAGAAAATAAATTAATATTTAAAAATAAATACATAAATGTTTGCTCATGCTAAAATTTATAAGAATTAAATAATTGAATAATATTTTTACTATTAGCTTTTAACATTAAGTCTTTATTAAAATAATAAATATAACTTTTTTTAATTATCTTCTCACTTTAAATTTTTTTTGAATTTTAAAAATTATTAATGATATCAAATAATATGAAATTTTATGCCTTTAAAATTATTTCATATTATATTCATAAAAATTTATATGAATTCATAAAAATTTATATGAAATCATAAAAATTTATAACCATAAAATATAAATTTTTATATATTTTTTAATATTAAAGTATTTTATAACTCTTAGGAGAGTGGCTAGAAGACAAATCATTTTTTCATGTATGTCTTATTATATGAAGTTTGTTAATTTTGTAGATATTGTATATATTTTTTATAAGGCTAAATATATATTTTTTTAAATTGTTTATATATTTATTATTTAATTAATATTATAATAAAAAATTGTAAGGTGTTTATTTTTCATGTGTACCTTGCTACACACACATTAATTTTCTTGAAAAAATTTTGATGGTGAATAAAATAAATGAGTATTTTTGTATTATATATATATATATATATATATTTTATTTAATGTTTTTATAATTAAAAATATAAATATTTTGGTAATATATATAATCACTTGTCGAGATTCTAGAGACAACTCTAATAAGTGAAGCACAAATCCTCTGTAGTCCACCATCTATATCTCATCACCGACACATCAAAACTTATTCGAAGATTAAGTAATAATTTTTTATTGATTTGAGGTATGTTTTCTACCCAATTTTTCATCGATTATCTTAATGCATGAGTTTGTGTATTGATTCTATTAATTTTTTTTTCGAAATTCTTCTTCTTTAATCGTATGCATTAATTTAATTATACTTATTGTGATACATACCTAATGCATTTGTGTTGTGTTGGGTAGTAGGTATGCTGATATAAACTTAATTTAATTATACTTTTTTTAATACATATTCTGTTAATTTAATTATACTTGGACTGCTTATATAAACTTGATCTTATATAACACAAAATGGGTGTTTTGTGTTGGGCAGTGTGTATATAACACATAAATATATAAATGTATTTTATTATATCAATAACTATAAAAATAGTTTACATAAACATATCTATATATAAATATAACAAAATATATTTAATATATATATATATATATATATCTATCTATCATAATTTCATATATGATACATTCGATATACATGTCGTGTATTTCAAGTATAATTAGTATTATACATATATCATTATATATATATATTTTTTACACAAATAAAGTTAGTCTGACTTTATGATAGGCTTTTAATAATGTATATTTGAAATCTGCAAGTCATCATTATGAAATACACGTCTAATAAATTTGCTTTATGAAAATATCTATTATTCCATAATGTCGTGCCTACTCAATAAGTATAATTAAATTAATATCTATAAAATTTATTTTATACATGGCTTTATGTATAGGGAAAAACACACACTCTTATAAAAATGTAAGAGTGTATTTAATATCTATAAATTAAAAGTATAGTCACATTAATATCTGTTAATGTCAAATTAATATATGCAAACATTTATTGACTAGGTTTCAATTAGTTCAAATAAAAATGTAATAGGCTTTATGTATAATGATACTAATTTACAAGACATTTAAATACAAGTATATATTTGACAATACTTTAATTATTATATTTAATTAAATGATGCATAGGCTCCCTTATAAATACCTTAGCATTGATTATCAATATGATTCATACTAGATTGAAATATATAAGATATCCAGCTCATCTGACATACATTATTTCCTACATGAATTGATGCCGATGACTTTTTTATGGGTTTGAGAAGTTCCACCTATATGGATGAGTACATCTCACATATTTTATCACTGCTATAGCCATTAACTCATAAATTATATACCCATGGACTTGATACTGTTTACTTATTGTAAGCTAACCATATAATTGTTTACTTGAGTATACACTAGAAACTATTTACTTATTGCAAGCTTAGATAATCAAGAAACTATGATAATTAATCCAAATAATCAATATCTATGAAATGATAATCCAGATTCATAGAGTTAACATTATTACTTGGTAAACTCATATACTTGTGATACATTTTACCATGCTATAAAATAACTAACACTTACATTGATTTTTGTATTGTCTTGTATCTCTATAATTTCAAAGCTTAATGGTCTTTGAGCTATTATTATTACAATGATTCCTAGATTTAGACCTTTTATTTTTTTATTTACTTTGACGTTTTCTCTTGGTTGAATTTCTTTCAATTAACTTTGTATATAATTCTAAAGAAGTTGATGTTTCACTTGTCTATCTCTAATGAATCTCCTTGCTGAGAATTAAATCATGAACATCATCAAATTTCAATTTAATAGTTCTTGATGAACTATGCACAACTATAATTATCATATGTTAATTTTTGATAGAGAACACATAACTATCAATACACATACTTCATCATTGACTTCAATACCAAACAAACTTAAATTGGGTTGTGATTGTGTTGACTTCATTGAGTTGCTGGGTCACTGATGTGCTTTCTGTCAACTACAGATTGAAAAAACACCTCATCATGTGCACTTTTTTAGCTTCAATTAGTTTTTCATATATAATAGCAAGAGCCTTCATAAGCCTTACTAAGCTCTTCTCATTTTTTATATTGAAACTAAGTTGTTAAGATATCATATTTCAAATGAATTCAAGTACTAGTATGTGCTCTGCTTTCTTCATAGACTATATCTTCTTCCTCAGAAGGGGTTGATATAGAATTTTCTAGTATATATATTTCATATAGAATTTCATAAACTCTATCTTCTTCAGATTTCTAATAATTTTTTCATAGTATTTCATGAGAAATAGTACCATATAAATTGAAATCAGATTTCTTTAAGTATTATATAGGAGTAAAATAAAATCAAACATTAAAAAATTAATAAAATAATATATTTATTCAATCAAACTGGAATAAATATATTAAATCAAACTCAATTTTAATCAAACTAGTTAGATCGAATTAGTTTTACCTCTCTCTCATTCTCTTTGACATAGAATTTGTCAAATTTCATGGCAAAATATTTGAGACCTTGGAAGAAGTTGATGTTAAGAGACTATGGAATATGGTGATGATGATGCGCCACTAGGTGAGCTCCATGTCAAGGCACTTGGTGCATTTTTCCAAGCATAGATATGATTAATCCAATGTCATTTCTATATTTAGCTTATTTTTCCAATTAGAGTCTCTGTTTGGCCAAAAATAATGACAGAGAGTGATCTTTTGTTTTTTTTTGTTACATCTAACCACTTCTTCACACAAGTCACTTTCCAAAATGTAACAATAAAAGCAAGGTGTCTATCATCAATAAATTTCATACATACATACATATATATATATATATACTCACACACATATATATATATATATTTGTTGTTATATTTATACATATTTATGTTTATGTATACTATTATTATAGTTATAGATATAATAAAATATATTTATATAATAAATTCAAATTATATCACACATGCATATTGATGTATTGTTATGTTTAAATACACTTAATGATTTGATGAACTTAAATGTATAAAGATTTATACATTTATATATAATTATATATAAATGTATTTAACAATATGCAAGTCAACATATTACTATATATATGTATTAATCTACATAAATACCTATACATAGCCATATGACTAAATATATATAATTACATGAAAAACTAAATATAACTACATCTACAACATGTATAACTACATGCTTCAGAAATGTAATATCCACTCATATTATTCATCTCATTCATATATATATATATATATATATATATATATATATATATTTGATATTGTATAAATATTTAGTATTTTTCCATAAATTTTTGGAACTTAAATTTAATTTTTTCAACTTTAAATGTATTTTTAATGTATTTTTATATGTTTGTATTAATCACTATGATTTAATATGTTTAGGATATTTATTTATGTTTCACTTAATATCATTTAACTAAAATTGATTTTTAATAAAATGTTTATTTTTTAAAATTCATGTTGTAAATTTCAAAACAAATAACAATATGTTAGTGTTCTAAATATTATAAAAAATTTCTAAAATATATTTGTGATGTAGTTTCAATTTACCAATATAAAAGTTTAAAAATAAAATTTATTTACAAAATAAAATTTATTTACAAAATAAAATTTATTTACAAAATAAAATTTGCACCTCATAATATGCAATATGTTATATTTATTATACATAAACAATATTTAAAATGTATCTATTAATTACTAATAAATACATTGACATGTATTCAATTTTAAAAAAAAAATTTAAAAATCATTATTTAAAAAAACAAATTCATATATTTATATGGTCATATATATATTTTGAATAAAATAAAAAAATAATAACTTGTAGAAAAATTTACTCATGTATTTATATGGTAATCTGTTTTGTTTGAACATAATTAAAGAAATACTTGATTTTTTACTAAAGATTAAATGCATGTATTTATATGCACTACATCATAATTGCTTGAAATTTAAAGTTTCTAAAATTTTATTATTAATAATCTATAATAGGTAGAAATTTATCATAGACATTAATATTTTAATAAAAAAATTTTATAAAAAAACAAAAACAATATTATCTTTTTATGACCAATATTTTAATTTTTAACATAATTTACAAATAAGCCATTTTCATTAATTTATAAATGTATAATGATAGTAATTTTACTATAAATATTAAAAAAACAACTATTTGAATAAAATAGAAGGTCATATATTTAATTCATAATTTTATTTTACGCATTAATATGCTTCATACACACACACACCCATGTGCACACACACACACACACACAAATTATTTTAAATATAAAGAATTTAAAATATTTTATAAATTGTGTACAATATATAATATTTTATTTTAATTAAATTTTCAAAATCATAAAATTTTAAATACATTCACACACACACACACACACACACACACACACATATTTATAATAGTTTGATTTGTAACATTAAAATACATTGCGTCTATTGGTATATGTGTGTGTTAGTGTGGGTATTAAGTAGTATATGTATGCATACAAGTATATACACTACTTTGAAAATGTCGATACATCTGTGAATATATATCAAAGTACAAAAATGTGTATTGTGATATATAATGTATAGTATTGTATATGGATGTATAAGTGTGTGTGTGTGTGTGTAGGTCAGTGTACAGTGTATATGCACATATATTTATGCATATATATGTAAATATCAACATTATTTTTGAGAAAAAAAATACTTAAGCACATTATTATTATCATGTTCTACAAATTCATGAGAGCACAAGCAAAGAGTGACATTATTGGAAGATACTACTAATCTCGTAACTATAACACTTTGCCTCATAATTTGATTTGAATACTACTTGTAATGATAAGGTTCATTCAATACTACATACCATGGAGTTACATTTTCATTCAATACTATAATTTGTTCAAATAAAAAAATCTATCTAATATCTTCTTCAACAACTCTTCATCTTCTTTTCTAGTCTTGATAAGCTATTTTCAATTTTGATTATATGTACATTTCTTATCTAATATCTCTAGTTCAAACTATTGTAATAGTAAAATCCATCAAATCAATCTAGGCCTAATATCTTTATTTTCTATGATATTTTGATTATAGAATATTTAGTATATACTATGACTGGTTCCAAGTAAATATGTTATTAACTTGCCAAAAGAAAAGATTGTTTATACAAGTTCTTTCTCTATAGTGGTGTAATTCAATTAGGCATCTCAGAGTGTGTTGTTATCACAGTATATGATAACTATTTATAAATATTTGTATAACTATATAAAACTCTTCATAGTTATATTTAACTATATTTGCAACTAAGTAAACTAGTTTTATAACTATTTAATAACTATATATAATTATTTTTTTAACTTTATAATATTTTATCACTATATTAGGAATTCTATATAACTATATTTTTAACAAAATATATCATATGTATAATAATATATAACTATATATAATTGTAGTTTACTATATGTATAACTATAAAAATGTTATATATAACTATATCTTTAACTACTTAGATATTTATAACTATATGTGTATAACTATATATAAATATTTATATAACTAAGTAACCCTCTATATAATTAAATATAAATATATTTGTATCTATGTATACATATAAGTATTCATATAATTAAATCTATATATTTAATTATATCTTTGTATATATTTATATATAACTACTTATAACTACTTGTATGAATATATCTATATATAATTATATGTTTAACTTTATATAACTCTTTTTTTAATTATGTAAACTATAGGTATAAGAACATATAGAGGTTGACCTCCCTCTCTTGTGACCATCTTTCGAGGACCATTGATTCTATTTCTTTCTCTCTTTAGATCTCTTTACTGCCATACGACAAAGGATTTGAGATTTAGGGGAAGAAATGGGATTTATGTTCACAAAGCTATTCAGCAGGCTGTTTGCCAACAAGTAGATGAGAATTTTGATGTTAGGTCTTGATTTTGGTGGAATGACAACCATTCTGTATAAGTTGAAGTTTGGTGAATATGTCACCACAATTCCTACTATTCTCTTTAATGTAGAGACTGTTGAATATAAAAAACATTAATTTCACTATGTGGAATGTTGGGGGTCAAAACAAGTTTTGCCCTTTCTGGAGGGATTACTTCCAAAATACACAAGGTCTCATATTTGTGGTGGATAGCAATGGCAGAGATTGAGTAGTTGAAGCTAGAGATGAGTTGCAAAGGATGCTAAATGATGAAAAGCTTCGAGATGCAGTTTTGCTGGTGTTTGCCAATAAGCAAGATCTTCCCAATGAGATGAATGCAGCTGAAATTACTGACAAGCTAGGACTTCACTCTCTTCTCCAATTCCATAGCTACATTCAGAGGACCTATGCTACCTCTGGCGAGGGCCTCTACGGGGGTCATGATTAGCTTCCCAATTACATTGCCAGCAAATCATAAACAATTTAAGCAGGATGAGGCAAATTTTGTTGACATATCTGGATGTAGATCTAATCTTTGCTTATTTTGCTTGAGTTTTGTTATGTTATGTCGATGACATCATCTGTTTCCAGGGGGATTCAAATTGTATTTATATTTAATATTGCATGCCTGAAATACAAGACCACATTTACTTTGTTCTGATCTCTTGTAGGTCGAATTTGTTTGTTTTATGTTTTCTGTTTTGTCTTTTTGCCATTGGATCCCAAAGGTATAAGAAAAAATAATTGTCTTTGACAATATGTATTACTATAAAAGCTTTATACATAACTATATTTAAATATATAATTTACAACTTATATTTAATATAAGTTGTAACTATATGTGTAACTATATGTGTAACTATATGTGTAACTATATGTATAATCACATGTAACTATATTTATAATTACATGTATAATAACATACAACAATATGTAAGCACACAGCATGAGAGTGTTCGTTGATTCTGCTCATATATGGTATAATACAAATAAGGGCCGTACTCTTACTTAATCTCAGCCCTTGGGCCTCAGGCTCAAATATGAACTTATGTATGACAAAATATGTAAAATTGATAAGTTTATACAGTTTAAATTTTATTTTCTTTTATATAATTTTTCATTCTAACACTACACTCTCTAAGCGTCTCTCTCTCCCTCTCTAATTCTCTCTGTCACTCTATTCTTCTTTTTCTTTAATTGTCACCCCATCTCTCTTGTTATTTTCATTATAGCTCTCCTTTCTTGCTTGTTCTCTTTATCTCTCTTTATCCCCCTTTCTATCCCTCTCTCTTCCTTTCTTTCTCTCTCTCTCTCTCTCTCTCTCTCCCTCTCTCTCTCCTCCTCTCTTTCCCTTTCACCATTTCTCTCCTCCTCTCACTCCCTCCTTCTCTCTCTCTCTCTCTCCTCTCTCTCTCTCTCTCTTTCCCCATCTCCCCATTTCTCTTCCCCTCTCTCTCCCCACCTTCTCTCCCTCTCTCTCCCTCTCCCTCTTTCTCATCAAACGTTAAATGTCATTTTTTTGCTTTCCTTTCTTGTGCATTATCGTATTTTGATCCCTTTATCTAGTAGTACTGTGATATCTATTAATCTTTATTGTGCTAAAAATGGCTTTATTTATTCATCTAAATTCTACAAACGCATTGCCTTGATATTCATGATATTTAATTTTTAAATATTCATATGTAAGTAATTTTATTTAATTATTAGTATATTTTGAAGTAATAGAATGTTTAATTCAAAATAATGATTGAGCATTATTTTTTGAAAATAAAACAGGGCAAAATGAGTTCAGATCATCAGTGGATGTACAGAAGATTTATTAATGGATTTTTGAATAAAGATTTTTTGAGTGTGCTTAAAACTTTAATCAATTATGCATGTAGTCAATCGAGATGGATGAATGGAGAAAAATAAAGTGCACATGTAATCATCGTAAGTATCAGAATATCCCTATTCATGATGCAAACACTATAAGATACTATTTGGAAAAATATGGCTTTGTGCCAAATTATTTTATTTGGATTTATCATGGGGAAAGTACAAAGGCTCTAAACATTGACAAAAATGAGGGCACTGAATTGTTTGCTTGTGGTGAAGAATCATTAAATACATACCATAGAATGATCACGGAAGCCGCTGGTGCTGACTTCATGAACCACCTAATCTTGAAGCTCGAAAATTTTATGAAATTTTTAAAGCTACAGATAAAAAGTTGTGGCCTGGTTGTAAAACACATTCGCAATTGTTACTTGTAGCTCAACTTATGAGCATTAAGTTAGAAAATCATATGTCTGAGAAATTATTTTACTAGGTGATAGAACTGATAAATGAGATTGTTCTGGATAATAATTTGATCACTAACAACTTTTACCACACTAATAAGTTACTACGAGGAATGGGTCTACTAGTCAAAAAAATTGATTATTATTTAATGGATGTATGTTATATTGGGGTGGTGATGGTGATTTAATTAGCTATAAGTTTTATGATCATCCTCGATTTACGAAGGCATATCATGTTGTAGATACGCGACAAAAATTGAAGGTTGTATTTAAGAAGATGTATTATTTTCCATTAATTCCTCGATTACAGAGACTATTAAATCAAATGCTACAGCAAATATTATGACGTGGCATCCTGAGCATGAGGTTTAAGAAGGGGTAATACGTGATCCATCAGATTCACTTGCTTGGAAGCATTTTAATTATATACATCAAGATTTTGCAACTAAAAGTCAAAATGTGAGATTGGGGTCTTCGAATTAATGGATTTCAACCATTTGGGCAATTTGGACAATAGTCTTCAACATGTCAATTGATAGTGACATCTTATAACTTGCCTCAGTGATTGTGTACGAAGGAGCATTATATGTTTTTATCAATATTGGTTCCAAAGCCAAAAAATCCGTAAGACATGCTAGATGTTTTCTTATAGCATTTTATTGTAGAGTTAAATCATTTGTGTGATGTTTGCGTGGATACATATGATATCTCAAAGAAAAAAAATTTTATTATGCGGGAAGCCTTTATGTGGATGGTAAGAGACTTTTCTACATGATCAGTGTTATCTGTCTGGAGTACTGTAGGATGATTCCCATGCCCGTATTGCATGACAAATTCTGATGCATTTACCCTCAAATTTAGTTGTAAACAATCATGGTTTGATAACCATCATATGTTTTCACATAAAAATCATCCATATCGAAGAAATAGAACTGCATTACAAAAAAATAAAACTGTGATGACAGTTGCACCAATAGTTCGTTCAGGAGATGATATTATAATGCAAATTTAGAGATTGGATTTGAAGAAGGCAACTGAAAATTATGCTACTAGAAGTAATAGATCAATAGGCAAAATAACTGGTTGGAGGAAACGTAGTTTATGTTGGGACTTGCCCTATTGGAAGTCCAATTTAATTCACCATAACTTAGATGTAATGCATATAGAAAAAAAATACGTTTGATAATGTTTTCAATACTGTCCGTAATGTAAACAAAAAAACAAAAGACACTTTAAAATCAAGACAAGAGTTCAATGATTACTCACACCATCCTAAATTAAAACTGAAAGAGGCAACAGAAAGATTTCCTAAAGCTTGCTACACACTTGATAAGAAGGCAAGACAAATATTGTGTGAATGGGTTAAAAATTTGAAATTCTCTAATGGATATGTGTCAAATATGGGTAGATGCATGGATTGAAGAATCTTAAGTTATTTGGAAAGAAAATTCATGATTGTCATGTATCTATGCAGATATTAATACCAATTGTATTTCGTGAATTACTTCCCCTAAGTGTTTGTAAGGTCTGTACAGAACTTAGTTTGTTTTTCAAATAGCTAACTGCAACCACAATCAAAATAGATAACATGGTGAGGCTGGAGAATGACATTCCACTTATTATTTGTAAGCTTGAACGCATATTTCTACTAAGTTTTTTATGACTCAATTGAGCATTTGCCAGTCCATTTGGCATATGAAGCAAGGATTGCAAGGTCAGTGCAATATAGGTGGATGTATCCTTATGAGGTAAATACATATAATTTGCTGTGTTTTATTATCTTGTACATAAAGTAATATTATAATTTAATATAATTGAAATCTAACAATATGGTTGTAGGTATCTTCGTAAGTTGAAATTAAATATTAGAATCAAGGCAAAAGTTGAAGGTTCAATTTGCAAAGCATATTTAGTAGAAGAAGCATAATCATTTTGTTCTTATTATTTTGAGGCTCATGTCAATATAGAGAATAGAAATGTTCCTCGGAATGATGAATGTCATGTGATGGTAGAAAATTATTCTGTGAACATAATATCTATCTCGAAGCACTCTGGAAGACCATTTGGAAGAGCAATGAAAAGTTGATTAAGATAGATGAAGAGTACAAAGCTACCCAGAGTTTTGTTTTACTTAATTGTGAAGAGGTTGCACCATATATTGAGTATGTATACACAAAATGATTGCAGGTTCAATCATAGTTTAATTTTATCTTTAATAGGAATTATTAAAAATTGATATACATTTTTCTCTCTTTTTATATTTGTGCAGTATTTATGTTGAGTTGTTAAAATATAGGTAACCAGCAATTTCCAGCAATGATGTCGATTATATGCTAGAAACTAAATTTGTAAATTGGTTCAAACATTATGTGAGAATTATTAAGTTTTAAATTTTTGAATTATTTAATTTATTAGTATCTTTTATTTGTTAATATCAATTTTTATATTTATGTAACAGATAATTGATCCTTCAAATGGAGATTCAAATATTTTCATTTAGAATCTAAGTAAATGCCCATTTAGATATGTAACAACCTATCATGGGTATTTTGTTAATGGATAAAAATTTCAGACAATCAGGCATAGTTCTTTTAAAATAACAATGAATAGTGGTGTATGCATTAAAGGCACAGGTTATAGTGCAGATGAGATTGATTATTATGGTCAACTCAAAGAAGTTATTAAGTTGGAGTATCCTGGACTCGAAAATAATAGGATTATATTATTTAAGTGCGAGTGGTTTTATCCTACAAGAAATGTGGGCACAAAAATTCATTTGGATTAAAATTAGTGGATGTTAACCATAAACATAGATATAATCGATATGAGGTATTTATTATGGCAGTTCAAGCTACTCAAGTATATTATTATACATATCTGAGTTTATCTTGTGATAAGAGTGATTGGTGGGTGATTTGCAAAATCAAAACTTGGTCAAAATGTGAAATACCAACATTACAATAAAGAAGTACAGACTAAAATATTCCACCGACATTTCAGGAAGATGACATAAATAATATTGAGCCTATGAATGTAGATGAATATCCATAAAATTTATGTGACTCAAATGGTGGAATAATAGAAATTAAAGATGATCAATTTCTATATGAAGATGAGTTCGAACATCTATCGGAATCAGATGAAATATCAGAAGATCCATTGGAGGATGATAGTGATGCCGATAATTAAATTGTTATAATTTTATTATAATAGTAAACTGTCAAAGACTTTATATATTTTGTTGAAATCTATTGGTGTGTTTTATTCTAAAATACATGCTTATTCATCATATCTATATTGTTTGTTCTATGTTTTATTTTGTACAGCAGATAGTGCCTAAACGACATGGCAGTGGTGGAGATGGACATGGACATAGAAATGAACCAAATTTATCTAGCATGTTACATCATATTGCAGAATCAGTACCATCTCATAGACACCATATCCAGACTTCAGCATCACAATCACCATCTTCATTTCTATCACCATCACCATCATTGAGACCTATACTATCACCTTTATCAGATGTAAGCCTACCACCCATTATGCTTCCTACACACACTATTGATCAATCTCTATCTTCTACACCACATTTTACGCCTTTCCCCATTTATAAAACCAACGACATCATCAAATGTTATGTCTTCCTCTACAGTCAGTGCAAAGTTAGAAATTGAGATTGTAGATGGAAGGTAAAAGAAATAGGTAAAAATGACTTGAAAAGAAAACTTTTAATGTTTATATTAGTGGTTTATTTATATTGTTATGATTTGCTTGCTTTCAATGTTATTTATTTATTTATACAGTTTTATTCCATCTCACAAGTGCTCTACTATAATCACAAAGTCTTTCAAGAAAATGACTGATTCTAAAGCTTTCTCCTGGGAGAAAGTTTCTGAATCGATAAAAGAGTCTTTTTTAATGACTTTAAGTTAAATATAACAAAACAAAAGTATTGAAAAATAATTATCAAATTACTTAACTATTATGTTGGTTATTATTCAAGCAGTAAATAATTGCATTCTTGTTGTTAATATAAATTCTTTTGTGATTTTTTATATATAAAATCAGTACACATGGGTTCCCAAATTTAATGGAAATATTAAGTCATTATGGAAGATCAAAGCTGCTCAACGATATTCTCATTTTTTCCATAAATTGAAGAATATGAAATAAACGCCTGATTTTATATCCTAGGATGACTAGCCCGTGTGGCTTAAGTATTGGGAGGAACAAGATGTGAAAAAAAAATCAAATATTGCTAGCAAAAATTGACTAAGTGAGGTAACTGGACTAGGTACAGAAATTTGTTGACACACAAGAGGGTCAAAGTCGAGCATTGAGCAAGCTCGAGATATGGTATAATTATAAAATTCTAAACATTTATATATTTAGTGGTTGTCCTTATAGTCCAATAAATCAAATGTCCATGATTTTATTAATTTTGTTAAATTTTTTGATCATTTGTTTTTTAACAACTTATAAAAACATATTCTAGGCTGGAGAATTGAGTCAAAATCCAAATTTTTATAAGATTTGCAGGAAGCTGCATGTGAAGTGGATTGTCAGTTTGTTGATAACAAATACATTATAATACTATTTTTGAAAATAGTATTATAGTAATACTATTTTATATTAATATTATTTTATAATACTACAGTACATTTTGAAAATTATTTAGAATGCAAAATATTTATTTTATTTTTGTATATATAGAATAGTATTTTTTTCTATTTTATATTAAGACCTAATGGAGGAACGTGTGACAGTTGCTCATCAACAAGTTGAGGGTTTTATGGATCTTCAACCAAGTGACTATGATCCTATTTATTTGGAGACCATAAGAAGTAGTGACTGTATGGAATCGACTCAAATGTACTAGCATTTTCATGTAGCAGTCATGCTTCTAATTCATCTGTTTCAGCAATGGTGAATGAGGTGGTTGAACAACAAGCAATGGAAACAAATGAATATTTTGTAGTTATGGAGACCGAAATGAAAAAGAAGGATGAGCAGATATCTCAATTGAAGGAAGAAATATATGAAATTAAAGAAAAGAAGGATGAGCAAATATCTCATTTGAAAGAAGAAATATATGAAATTAAAGAACTGAATGATGAGCAGTATACTAATTTGATAGAAGAAATGCAAGAAATTAAAGAAATGGATGATGAGATGAAAGAATTTAAGAATGTAATGCAATAGTAGATATCCTATATGGAATCACAGTTAGTAGCAATCGTGCAACAAATAGCATTCCGAGATCTAGCTGCAAAACCTCGTAGGTGAGGCTAGCATTCCCTATAAATTATGAGGATTATTTAATATGAGAATTATTTCTGAACTGTTATTTACTTTTGTCTATGTGTAGCAAATAATTATGTATTTTTTTGCAGGTTTCATTTTTTTTATTCTTGTTTTGTTGTTCGCTTTTTCAATTAACCTAATTATTAATCTTTACATGACATATTTTTTGAGACACATGAAAAAATTCTAATTCAAAGTATTCAGACATTCCCACAGTCCTTCCAATGCATGGGTCCCATATTTACTGATTTTAGTTTTATCAAAAGGAGGGCTAGCTTATTTTATCTTTATTATTCCTAAATCATTTTATTTTTGCACTCTCTTTCTCTCTAAACATAATTGATAGACATCTTTTTGATTTTTTTTGAAACTGTATGACAATAAACTTTAATTTTTATTTGTTCATGTCTATAATAATTGTTTTTATATATCTGTTTTTATACATGACATATCTATAATAATCATTTTACTAGTAGAAGCAGTGGCAGCGGCGGCAGGGATGGTCACGGCGCTAGCAGTAGCTGTAGAGGTGGCAGCGACAGCAGCGATAGTAGCTGCAGCGATGGCATGGTAGCGGTAGAGGTGGCGGCAGTGGTGGTGGCAGTGGCGGCAGCGGCAGTAGAGGCAGTGGCTGCATCAGCAGCAGTGGTAGCATTGGAGCTAGCGGTAGCATAAGTGCCAGTGGTGGCAGTGGCGGCAGTAGCGGGAGTAGTGACAGTGGTGGTGGCGGTGGCAGCATTGGCAGCATCGGCATCAATGGTAGTGGCAGCGACAGTGACAGTGGGAGTAGTAGCAATGGCAACAAATGTAGTATATACGTACCTATATAGTCAGTATATACGTACATATAATACTATAGTATTTTATGTACATATATACTGAGTATATATGTATTAAAAATATATGCATGCATAACACTGTGGTTTATATGCACATATACTATAGTAATATATGTATAAGTGAAATGCTAGTATATATGTACATATTTACTGTAGTAATATATATTTATCAAAATATAGTTTTTTATTTATTTTGATTTGATTGAGTGGTATAAATTTCTTACAGATATGGTACCGCATTGTTTACCATACTAAGCTTGAATAAGTGAATGGATTTTTCAACAGACATGATGCACCATTACTCGGACAACTTTTTCACAGTAGAAAGTTGGTGATCGGATGAGCAAAGGGAAAGAAAGCAATGTCAATGCATTGATAGATTATACTTTATGCACAATCGGTAGATACATTGATTAATAAGATGTAATATAATTTTGTTATTTTTTTGTTTTAGTTATTTAAAAATTATATTAGAATAAGTTATTAAATAAATTTTTTTGTTTAATTTAAAATCTTCATTTATAGTTTCTGTTTTAATTCAATTTAATATAGAAATAGTAAATTATTTAATTAAATTTTTTTGAAGCGGTATGACATTCAACTTTAATTTGTGTTTGTTCATGTCTATAATAACTATTTTTATATATCTGTGAATATGTTTGTGTGTCTCCAAATTTATTGGGTAGAGTTGTAACCTATTATAAGTATGTAAAAGCCTATTATCACTAGCCGTAGTGGCGGCAACAGTGATGGTGGTAGCGGGGACGGTGGCAGCGGCGACAATAGGAGCGGAGGTAGCAGTTGTAGCACCAGAAGCAGTGTTAGCATCGGAAGTAGCAGCAACAATTTCAGAGGCGGCATCGTCGATAGCGACAGTAGTGGCTGTGGCTGTAGCAGCATCGGTAGCGGTGGTAGTGGTAGTTGCGGTAGTTGAGGAATGGAGTGGAAACACTGGCAATGGGGGCATTGGTGGTAGTAGTAGTGGCAGTAGTAGTATTGGCATTATCAGTAGTAGCAGCAGCAGTGGCAGTGATGATAGCGGTGGTAGTGGCAGAGGCAGCAGCACAGGCAGTGACAGCAGCGGTAATGGAGGTGTCGGAAGCGGCGACGACAGCCACAGTAGTGGTAATGGAGGTGTCGGAAGCGGCGATGACAGTAGAAGTGGTGGCAATGCCATCAGCGAGAGTGGTGGGAGCAGAGGTGGCGGCAACAGTGGCAGTGGCGGCAGCGTCAGAGGTGGCAACATAGGTGGTGACACCGGCAACTACAATGACGATAGTAGCAACAGTTGCAGCAGCAGCATTGTCAGCAGCAGCGGCAACAACTGTGGCATTATCAGTAGCAGTGGCAGTAGATGTTGCATTGTCAGGGACAGTGGCAGTGGCAATAGCAGGAGTAGCTACAGGGGCAAGAGCGGTAGTGGGAGCAGCAACAACAGTAGCATATACAGTATATACGTATGAATAAAGTCAATATATACATACATATAATACTACTATATTTTATGTACATATATACTGAGTATATTTGTACTAAATATATATTTACACATAATACTATAGTTTTTATGTACATTTACTATAGTAATATATTTACACATGAAATGCTAGTATATATTTACATATATACTGGAGGATTATATATTTTATCAAAATAAAACTTTTTTTAATTTGACTAAATGGTTTAAATTTTTTATAGATATGATACCGTATTGTTCCTCATACAAAGCTTGTATAAGTGATGTGATTTTTCACTTGACATTAAGTGTCGTGACTCGGACAACTTTGTCGCACTAGAAAAATGGTGATCGGAGGAGCAAAGGGACAGAAAGCAACGTCAATGAATGAATATATTATACATTATGCATTATCGATAGATACATTGATGAATAAGATGTAATAAAATTTTATTATTTTTTCATTTCAATTATGTAAAATATTGAATTAGAATAAGTTATTAAATGATTTTATTTTTTATTTTTTATAAATTATATATAGTTTCATTTTTTATTCAATTTGATATAAAAATATTAAATTATTAAAATATTTATAATAAAGATTTATAGTTTCATTTATTATAAATTAAAATCTGAAAATAGTATTGAAATTAAAATAGCAAGTGAAAAATCTCTTGATAAATTAGCAAGAGAAAAATCCCTTGCTAAAATAGCTAGGAAAAATTCCCAAGCTAATTTAGCAAAAAAAATCTTTATTTTAGCAACGGATTTTTCCGTCGTTAACTTTATTTAGCTAGGGATTATTTCTACTGCTAAAATTTAGCGACCAACACTTTAGCTTCGAAAATATTTCGTCGTTATTTTTGTTTATCGATGGAAAATCTAATTTAGCTTGCTAATTTAGCTAGGGAATTTATCTTTTTTAGCGATGGAATTTCCATCACTAATTTTTTAGCTTGGGACAATTTTCCTTGCTAAATTTTAGCGACAAGCACTTTAGATAGGAAACCAATCCCTCATTAATCCATCGCTTTATCCCATTTAGCGTCGGAAAATACCTATTTAGCTAGGGAATCGCCCCTAGCTATATGGGATTTTTCTCGTAGTGATATAATTAAATATAACTATATTTGTATCTATGTATACATATATGTATTAATATAATTAAATCTATATATTTATTTATAACTTTGTATGTAAGTATGTATAACTACTTATAACTACTTGTATGAATATTTTTATATCTAATTATTTGTTTAACAATATATAACTATATTTTTAATTATTTATACTATAGGTATAATAACATTTAGAGGTTCTCCTCCCTCTTTGGTAACCATCTCTTGAGGTTTATTGATTATGTTTCTTTCTCTCATCATATCTCTTTACTGCCACATGGCAAAGGATTTGAGATTTAGTGGAAGAAATGAGATTTACATTCACAAAGATATTCATCAGGCTGTTTGCGAACACAGAGATGAGGGTTTTGATGCTATGTCTTGATGCTGGCGGAAAGACAACCTTTCTGTAATAGTTAAAACTTGGTGAAATTTTCACCACAATTCCTATTATTGTATTCAATGTAGATACTTTTGAATACAAAAACATCAATTTCACTGTGTGGGATGTTGGTGGTCAAGATAAGATTCACACTTTCTGGAGGGATTACATCCAAAATACCCAAGGTCTCATATTTTTAGTGGACAACAATGACAAAGATCAAGTTGTTGAAGCTAGAGATGAGTTGCATAGGATGCTAAACAAGGAAAAGCTTCGAGATGTAGTTTTTCTGGTGTTTGACAATAAGCAAGATCTTTCCAATGCGATGAATGCAGCTGAAACTTCTGACAAGCTAGGAGTTCACTCTCTTCTCCAACGGCATTGGCACATTCAAAGCACCTGTTCTACCTCTGGCAAGGGCCTCTACGAGGGTCTTGATTGGCTTTCCAAATTACATTGTCAGTAAGTTATAAATAATTTTAGCAAGATGAGGCTAACTTTGTTGACATATCTGGATGTGGATCTAATCTTTTCCTATTTTGCTTGAGTTTTGTTCTGTTATGTAGATGAAATCATCTATTTTTAGGGGGATTCAAATTCTTTTTATATTTATATATTGCATGCCTGAAATACAAGATTGCATTTACATTGTTCAGATATGTTATAAGCTGAATTTGTTTGTTTTTTGTTCTATGTTTTTTTGCCATTAGATCCCAAAGGTATGAAAACTTATATCTATAAATAATTTTCTTTGACTATATGCATAACTATAAAATATTATATATATCTATATTAAAAAATATAATTAACAACATATATTTAATATATATTTTTATATATTAGTATATAAAAATATATTTTACCATATATATACTTATTGATAACTATATGTATACATATATAAAATTATATAAAAAAAATATATACCTACATGTATAAATATAAGTATAACTATATGTGTAACTATGTGTATACCCACATGTAATTATATTTATAATTACATATATAACAACATACAAAATTATGTTTAACTATATGTGTATAACTATATATAAATATTTGTATAATTATATATAAATATTTTTATAACTATATAACACTCTATATAATTATATATAACTATATTTAATTATATAAATCTATATATTTATGTAAATATGTGTTTAACTATGTATATATTTTTATAAATCTATATATTTAATTATATTTTTATATATTTATGTATAACTATTTGTATGAATATATTTATATATAATGTTTAACTATATAAAAATACTTATAGCTATATATACTATATGTATAATAACATATAACTATAAATAATTGTATCTTAATATATGTATACTATAAAAGTTTTATATATAACTATATTTAAGTATATAATTTACAACTTATATTTAATATAATTTTGTATATATTAGTATATAAAAATGTATTTTACTTTATATATACCTATACATAACTATATGTATAAATATATAAAATTATATGAATAAATATTTATACCTACATGTATAAATATAAGTATAACTATATGTGTAACTATATCTATAACCACATTAACTATATTTATAATTACATGTATAACAACATACAACATTATGTTTAACTATAAGTGTATAATTATATATAAATATTTGTAAAACTAAATAAAACTTTATATAATAAAATATAACTATATTTTTAACTATTTATTCATATATGTATACGTATATTTAAATCTATATTTTTGTTTATAACTTTATTTATATTTTTTTATAACTAAATATAACTACTCGTATGAATATATATAACTAAATGCTTAACGATATATAATTTTTATAACTATACATATTATATGTATAATAACATATAACTATAAATAATTCTATCTTACTATATGTATAACTATAAAAAATTTATACATACCTATATTTAAATATATAATTAACAACATATATTTAATATACATTTTTATATATTAGTATAAAAAATGTATTTTAGTATATCCATACCTATACATAACTATATGTATAAATATATGAAATTATATGATAAAATGTATATACATACATGTATAAATGTAAGTTTAACTATACGTGTAACTATATATATAACCACATGTAACTATATTTATAATTATATGTATAAAAACATACAATATAATGTTTAACTATATGTATATAACTATATATAAATATTTGTATAACTTTAAAACTTCATATAAATAAATATAATTTTATTTTTAATTATGTATACACATATGTATACATATATGCAAATCTATATAATTGTTTATAACTCTGTATACATTTATGTATATCTACTTATAACTACTTGTATGCATATATCTATATATAACTATATGTTTAACTATATGTAACTTTTTATAACTACATTTACTATAAGTATACTAACACATAATTATATCTAGGATAATACCAATTTCTTGTACTAACTTGAAATTAAATGAGAAAAATATAATATCAATAATATGTAAGCACATAGCATAAGAATGTCTGTTTGTCACGCTCATATATGGTATAAAACAAATAAAAGTCGTACTCTTACCTAATCCCAATCCTTGGGTCTTTGGCTCATATATGAACTTATGTATGACAAAAGATATAATATTTAATAGGGTTATACTGAAAAAATTTTGTTTTCTTTTATGTAATTCCTCATTCTAACACTACATTCTTTGTGTGTCTCTCTCTCTCTCTTTAATTCTTTGTGTCACTCTCTTCCTCTTTTTTTTCTATGTAACTTTCTCTCTATTGTTATTTTCTTTCTCACTCTCTTTTCTTCCTTGTTCTCTCTCTCTCTCCCCCTCTCTCTCCCTCTCTCCCTCTCTCCCTCTCTTCCTTTTGCCATTTCTCTCCCCCTATCTCCCCCCTTTCCTCTCTCTCTCTCTCTCTCTCTCCCTCTCCCCTTTCTCTATCTTTATCCCCATCTCTCCATTTCTCTGCCTCTCTCTCTCTCCCCACCTTCTCTTTCTCTCTTTCTCTCTCCCTCTCCCCCTCCAATCTTTAAATGTCTTTCATTTTTGTTGTCCTTTCTTGTTCTTTATCATTTTTGCTCTCTTTATCTAGTATTACCATGATATTTATAAATCTTTATCATGCTAAAAATTGAACTTGTGCATGTAGATGAAGATATAGAAAATTTATGTGACTCATGGTGGCATAATAGAAATTGAAGATGATCAATTTCTATTCGAAGATAAGTTCAAACTTCTATTGGAATTAGACGAAATATCAGAAGATCTATTGGAGGATGACAGTGATGCCGATAATTAAACTGTTATAATTTTATTATAATATTAAACTATAAAAGACTTTCTATATTTTGTTGAAATCTATCGGCGTGTTTTATTCTAAAATACATGCTTATTCATCATATCACTATTATTTGTTATATGTTTTATTTTGTATAGGAGATAGTGCCGAAAGGAAGTAGACGTGGTGGAGGTGGACGTGGACGTAGAAATGAACCAAATTCATCTAGTATGTTACATCATGTTTCAAAATCAGTACTATCTCAAACCCACTATATCTAGACTTCAACATCACAATCACCATCTTCATTTCTATCACCATCACCAATATTGAGACATCTACTATCACCTTTATCAGATTTAAACCCACCACCCATAATGCTTCCTGCACACACTTTTGATATATCTTTATCTTCTACCCCACATTTTACACCGATAGTTCCCCCATTTATAAAACCAATGGCATCATCAAATGTTATGCCTTCCTCTACAGTCAGTGCAATGTTAGTAATTGAGGTTGTGAATCAGAGTTATAAGAAATATGTAAATATGACTTGAAAAAAAAATTTTGATGTTACTGTAAGCGGTTTTTTTATATTGTTATGATTTACTTGGTTTCAATGTTATTTATTTATTTGTATAGTTTTATTCCACCACACAAGTGTTCGATATAATTACAAAGTCTTTGAAAAAAATGGTTGATTCTAAAGCATTATCCTGGAAGAAAGTTTCTGAATCGACAAAAGAGTCATATTTTAATTACTTTCAGGTAAAAATAACAAAACAAAAGCATAGAAAAATAATTATTTAATTACTTAACTATTATGTTGGCTATTATTCAAGCAGTAAATAATTATGTTATTGTTAATATAAATTCTTTTGTGATTTTTCTATATAAAGAATCAGTGCACATGGGCACTCAAATTTGATGGAAGGATAAAGTCATTATGGGAGATCAATGCTGCTCAAAATTATTCTAATTTTGTCAATAAATTGAAGAATATGAAAGAAATGCCTGATTTTATTTCTGAGGATGACTGGTCTGAGTAGCTTAATTATTGGGAGGAGCCAGATGTGAGGAAAAAATTAGATATTACTAGCAAAAATTGACGAAGTGGAGTAGCTGGACTATGTATTAAGAATCTATCGAGAAATAGGAGGGTAAAAGTCGAGCATTGAGCATGCTTGAGATTTGGTACAATTTTAAAAATGTAAACATTTATATATTTAGTGGTTGTCCTAATAGTCCAATAATTTAAATCTCTACATGGTTTTATTAATTTTGTTAAATTTTTTGATCATTATTTTTTTAATGACTTAATAAATTCATATCCTAGGCAGGAGAATTGGGTCAAGATCCCAATTTTTATGAGATTTTCAGGATTATGCATGTGAAGAAAGTGGATGGTCAGTTTGTTGACAACAAGTCTCAGATGATTGCTTTAAGAATCTGTTATTTTAATAAAATTTTATAATGCTACATTACATCTTGAAAGTTGTTTGGAATGCAAAATATTTATTTTATTTTATGTATATCTAGAATAGTATTTTTCTTTATTTTATCTCAGGAACTAATGGAGGAATGTGTGACTGCTGCTTATCAACAAGTTGAGGGTTCTTTGGATCTTCAACCATTTGATTTTGATCCTATTTATTTGGAGACCATAAGAGGTCATAAGAAGTAATGAGTTTACGACATCAGCTCGAAGGGAGTGACATTTTGTTGTAGCAGTCAAGCTTCTATTTCATCTGTCTCAGCAATGGTGGATGAGGCGGTCAAACAACAAGCAATGGAAACAAATGAATATATTGTAGTTATGGAGAATGAAATGAAAAAGAAGGATGAGCAGATATCTCATTTGAATGAAGAAATATATGAAATTAAAGAACATAAGGATGAGCAGATGAATATAAATGTACGTATATACTCAGTATATATCTATGTATATACTAAGTATATAAATACGTATATCCCAAGTATATATGTATATATATACTGAGTATATTTGTACGCATATACTCAGTATATATTTTCGTATATATTGAATATATTTGTATGTATATACTTAGTATATACATATATATACTATAGTATATGCGTATGTATATACTCAGTATATACGTACTTTATACTGTAGTATATGTACGTATATACTCGGTATATACGTACTTTTATATTTTAGTATATACGTACATATATACCGAGTAAATACATAACTGGGTACATATATTTATTTGTAGACATGTATATATTGTCATACGTAAACACCCATTTACACACAAACACATTTTTGAATATATAATTGCTCAGGCTGGTCTGGTCATAATCATCCATTGCTCACTGATGTATGTAATAAAAGCCCTGGATGTTAAACTTTTCCTAAAGTTGTGAGATGAAGATATTTCTAGTCCAGGCCAGCTAGACACATAGAGGTTGGTCTTAAAAATCTTAGTAATTGTATTGATATGCAATTATCAAATGGTACAAAGCGAACGTATGAGTAAATAAGTTTTTTTGCTCTAGGTTCTGCAATGATTGGTTCTAATTATACTAGGTCTTAGAATGATGATGATGATGATGCTCGTGTAGTGTCATGTAATTCTGGTCCAGGAAGAATATCAGGTCCTATTTTGGGAAAGGCTGCTCGCCTCCTTGTCAAAAACTCGCTCAATCTCATGTTCATCAGTCGAGCATCATCGCTCGCCCTACTTTTATTATCAGCAGCGGCAGTGGTAGCAATGGTGGCAATAGTGATAGTGGGGCAGTGGTGGCAGTGGTAGTAGAGATGGCAGCGACAGCAGCAACATCAACAAATGTGGTATATACATACGTATATACTCTATATATACGTACGTATAATATTGTAGTATTTTATGTACATATATACTGAGTATATATGTACTCAGTATATATGTACACATAATACTGTAATTTATATATACATATACTACAATAATATATGTACGAGTGAAATGATAGTATATATGCACATATATACTCTAGTATTATATATTAATCAAAACATAGTTTTATTTATTTATTTTGATTTGATTGAGTAGTTTAAATTTCTTATAGATATAGTACAGCATTGTTCTCCATACAAAGCTTGTATAAGTGAAGGGATTTTTCACTAGACATGATGCACCGTGACTCGGACAACATTGTCGCAGTAGAAAGTTAGTGATCGGAGGAGTAGAGGAAGAGAAAGTAACGTTAATACATGGATATATTGTACTTTATGCACTGTCGGTAGATAAATTGATGAATAAGATATAATAAAATTTTGATATTTTTTTGTTTTAATTTTGTAAAATATTGTTTTAGAATAAGCTATTAAATAATTTTTTATTTATAAATTATCATTTATAGTTTCTATTTAAATTGAATTTAATATAAAAATATTAAATTATTTAATTAAAAAATTTTTTAAAAAATTAAATTCTAAAAATAGTTATAAAATTAAAATAGCCAGGGAAACATCCGTATCTAATTTAGCAAAATTTTCCTACTAATTTAGCCAGTGAAAATTCCTTTGCTAAATTAGCTAGGGGAAATTCCCTTGCTTAAATAGCAAGGGAAAAATCCTTTGCTAAATTAGCTAGGTAATTTTCCCTAGCTAATTTAGCTAGGGATATCTTTATTTTAGCAAGAGATTTTTTCTGTCGATAAATTTATTTTGCCAGAGACTATTTTCGTAGCTAATATTTAGTGACGAGCTCTTTAGTTAGGGAAAGCTCCGTTGTTATTTCCGTTTAGCGACAGAAACTCTCATTCAGCTTGCAAATTTAGCCAGGAAAATTATTATTTTTAGCTATGAATTTTTCTATTACTAAATTATTTGTTATGGACACTTTTCCTAGCTTAATTTTAGTGATGAGTACTTTATATTAAGAATGGTTCCCTCCTTAATCCATCACTATATCTTATTTAGCGATGGAAAATGCCCATTTAGCTAGGGAATTGTCCCTAGCTAAATGAGATTTTTCTTGTAGTATTCATATAAAGATTATACTTTATGCACTATCATTAGATACATTGATGATGATGAAGATATAATCAAATTTTGTTATGATTATATATTAACACTGAAACATATTGTATCAGAATAATATATTAACTGATTTTATTTTTTGTTAATTATAAATAATGGTTAAAAGTTTATATTTTTATTAAATTTATTATAAACATTTAAAAACATGTAATTAATTTTTTCGTAAAAAAATAAAATTGTAAGCATAATTTTTAATGAAAATAGCTAGTCATTGTTTCCTCGCTAATTTAGCACGAGACATTTCCCTCACTAATTTAGTGATGGAATATTGTGATGCTCTAAATTAGGATCAAAATTAGCAATGAAAAAAATTAATTTAGCTAGGGAATTTTCAGTCACTAAAAATTTTTAGCTAGGGAATTTTTTTCATCATTAATTTTTAGTGACGAACACTTTAGCTTGAGAAAAGTTCCATCTATAATCCATCGTTATTCCATTTTAGTGACGGAAAATACCCATTTATCTAGGGATTTTTCCTTAGTTACCTGGGATTTTTCATGTAGTGATAGACAAATTGGTAGATAGATAAAGAGATAGAGAGATAGATAGATAAATAGTTAGAGAGATAGACATATACATAGACAAATAGATAGATAAATAGATAGATAGACAGATAGAAAAATAGACATATAGAAAATCAATTAGATACACACACACACACACACACACACACACAGATATATAGAAAGATAGATAGATAAATAGATAAGCAGTGTTCTCTGTTAAGTGTCAAGCAAGCAGTGTTTCTTTGAAGTCTATTTTATGTCTGTCTTGGATGGTGGTTGGGGTTTGTTTTCTCTTGGGATTTTGGGATTAGGTCCAAAGGGAAAGCAGAACAATCGAAGGCGAGGAACAATATGAGTAAGGCAGGAGAAGAGCTTAAAAAGATTTTTAGAAAATATTGGCACAAGTGAAATTTTTAAGATGGGAAGCTCATAACCGGATTCAAAATCCCGCATTACGCATTAGCTAATATATGATATAATCTTCGGAAATTAACTTAGGCTATTTTTTGCCATGGTGCTTGTTTTATTTCTCTTCATAATAGGTGTAAAAGGGGAAAGGGTAGAACCTAGATTTTAAAAATGGTATTCCTCCGCCAAAAGAGAGGGTTATAATAAAATAAACGAACCTTAAAAAATAGATAGATAGAATATAGATAAACAGATAGAAAAATAGAAAAAAGATAGAGAGATAGATAGATAGATAAATAGATAAACCGATAGATAGAAAGACAAATAGATAAAAAGATAGATTGAGAGATAGACAGACAGAAAGACCAACAAATAAATAGACATATATAATAATAGAGAGAAAATTGATAAATAGATAGAAAGTTAGACAGATAAACAAACATATAGATAAACATATAAATAGATATATAGAAAATAGATAAATAGATAAATAAATTGACAAATAGATATATAGAAAGACAAAAAGATAAATAGCCAGATAAAAATATAGATAGACAGAGATAGATAGAGATATATATATGGACAAATAAATTGTCAGATTGTTAGATAAATAGACAGATAGATTGAAAGATAGACAAACTGATAGATAGATAAACATTAGATAGAAAGAGATATAGATAGATAGATAGACATATAGATAGACAGATAGATTGAAAGATAGACAAACTGATAGATAGATAAACATTTAGATAGACAGAGATATAAATAGATAGATAGACATATAGATAGATAGACAAACATGCAGACACATAGACATACATATAAACAGATGGATAGATAGATCTATAGACATATAGATAGACAAATAGATAGATAGATAAATAGTTCGATAGACTAACAGATAGATAGTCATAAAGATAGTTAGATAGATAGATAAATAGATATAAAGATAGATAAAATAAAAGAAAGAAAGATTGATTGATTGATTGAAAAATTCATAGATAGATTGATAGATAAAATGTTAGATAGGTTGATAGAAAGATTTATAGAGATGTTTTTAGATAGATTGATACACTGATTCAAAGATATATTGATAGATAGAATGATAGATAGATTAAGAGATTAAAAGATAAGCAAATTATTAAACAGATTGATAGATTGATTGAGAGACAGATATAAAGATAGATAGAAAAATAGACAGATTGATAGACTGGTAGATAGACATATAGATAGATATATGTAAATAGATAGATAGAAAGATAGACAGATAGATACACAGACAAACAAATAGATAGATAGATAGACAGATTGATAGACAAACAAAAAGATAGATAAATATATAAATACATAGATAAATAGATAGATAGATTATTAGACATATAGATAGATAGATAGACAGATAGATTGATTGATTGATAGATTGATAGAAAATTAGATAGACAGATAGATAGACATATAAATACAAAGATAGATAGATATATAGATACACAAATAGATAGATAGTTAGATAGATAGATATATAGTCAAAGAAAAAGATATATAGATAGATAGATATATGGATAGAGAGATAGATAAACATGCAAATATATAGAAAAATATATAGGCAGATAGATACATAGATAGATAGATAGAAACGTAGATAAGCAAATAGATATATATACAGATAGACATATTGAAAAAAACAAAGAAAGATAGTTAGATAGATAGATATACAGATAGATATGAAATTAGATAGATAGACATACAGACAGATAGATAGACAAATATATAGAAAGAAAGAAAGATAGAAAGACATATATATAGATAGATAGATAGATGGTTAGAAAGATAGGTTGTTAGACAAATAGAAATACAAATAGACATACATATAGACAAATTGATAAAAATATAGATAGATTAGATAGATAGACACATAGTTAGAAAGAAAGAAAGAATGATAGATAGATTAATAGATAGATATATAGATAGATAGACAGACAAATCATATAGATACAAAGATATATAGATAGATAGAAAGAAAAATAATAAGACAGATAGATAGGCATATAGATAGACAGATAGATATACATATATATTGAAAGATAGATTGACAGATAGATAGACAAATAGATTGAATGAAGATATATAGATAGATAGATAGATAAATAAATATATAGAATGAAAGATAGACAAATAAATAGAATTAGATAGGCATATAGAAAGAAAGAAGATAGATAGATA
>JAREIK010001856.1:0-33210 GCA_029783825.1 Sapria himalayana | reverse complement strand
CACATGAGACTAGACAACATACACACTAGACACATCGACACATATCGCATAGCTCATAAAGACATAGGCACATTGACAATAGACACAACATTTAGACACATGTAATAGATAGATAGATAAATACAAAGAGAAATAGACAGATGGAAAGACAAAAGCTAGATAGACAGATAGATAGATAGACATAAAAATAGATAGACAGATAAAAATTATACAAATACTTAGTTGATAGATACACAAATTATAATATAGACAGATAATAGAGAGATATATAGATTGATTGATTGAAAAATAAACTATATATAGATGATAAATAGATAGATAGAATAGGATATATAGATAGATTGATAAAAAGGTTAGATATAAAAAATAATGAGATAGAAAGATAGATAACTAGAGGAATAGACAAAGAGTTAGTTAGAAAGATAAACATATAGACAAAAATTTAGTTATAAAGATAGATTATAGACAAAAAGATAGATATCTTAATAGATAGACAGATATATAGATATATAGAGAGATAAACATATATACAAATAAATAGATAGTTAGATAGACACATAGATAGATAGACACATAGATAGATAGACACATAGATAGATAGACACATAGATAGATAGACACATAGATAGACAGACAGATTGATTGATTAATTGATACACAGATAGGCAAAAAGACAAATTAATAGATACTGATGTATGTATATAAACATATAGACAAATAGAGATAGTAAGATAAATAGATAGATAAATAGATACATAGATAAATAGATAGATAAATAGATAGATATGCATATCGAACGATAGTCAGAAATACAAATAGACAAATAGAAAGATAGTGAGATAGAGAGATAGAGAGATAGATAGAAAAACTAATAGATAGATAGTAATATAGATAGATAAATAGATATATAGATTGACAGATAAAGAGAGACAAATTGAAAGATAAAAAAATAAACTGATAAACATAATGATAAATAGATAGATAGACATATAGATATATAGATAGTTACTTAGACAGATAGATAAATAGACTAATAGATAGATAGTAGATAGATAGATATACAGATATAGAAATAATAGATAGTAGATAGACTAATAAATATATAGATAGATAGATTAATAGATACACAAATAGATAGATAGAAAAATAGATAGATAGAGATAGATAGATAGAAAGACACATAGATAGATAGAAAGTTAAATAGATAGATAGATATATAAATTGATAGATATTTCGATATCAAAATAGACAAATAGACAAATATGTAGATAGATACTTATAAAGATAGATAGATAGATAGTGATAGTTAAACTGATATATAGATAAATAGTAAGATAGATAGACATATATATAGATAAACAAATAGAAAGATTGATTGATAGATTGATAGACAAAAAAATAGAAAGATAAACACTACAAGAAAAATCCTATATAGCTTGGGACAATTCTCTTGCTAAATTGATATTTTCCATCACTAAACGGGATATAGCGACGGATTACCGATGGATTGGTTCCCTATCTAAAGTGCACATTGCTAAATTTTAGTGACGAAAAGTATCCCTAGCTAAAAAATTAGCGAAGGAAAAATCTCTTGCTAAAAAAGTAAAATTCTGTCGCTAAATTTGCAAGATAAACGAGATATTTCATCACTAAACAAAAATAATGATGGATGATTCCCTAGTTAAAGTGTTGGACTATAAATTTTAGTGACGGATATAGTCCCTAGCTAAATAAATTTAGTGACAGAATATCAATAACTAATTTTAATATTTTCCTAGCTAAATTAGCTAGGGAAAATTCCCTAGCTAAATTAGAAAGAGATTTACCTTTGCTAATTTAGCAAGGGAATTTTCCCTAGCCATTTTAATTTCAAAAATAATTTCAGAATTTAAGATTTATAAAATTTTTTAATTTAATAATTTAATCTTTTTATATCAAATTGAATAAAAATTGAAACTATAAATAATTTATAATAAACAAAAAATAAAATCATTTAATATCATATTCAAATTCAATATTTTACATAATTGAAACAAAAAAATAACAAACTTTTATTTCATCTTATTCATCAATGTATCTACCTATAGTGCATAAAGTATAATATATCCATTCATCGACATTGCTTTCTCTCCCTCTGCTCCTTTGATCATCATTTTTCTACTGTTACAAAGCTGTATGAGTCATGGCACAAATGACTAGTGAAAAATAGCATCACATATAGAAGCTTTGTATGAGGAACAATGATGTATCATATCTATAAGAAAATTAAACAACTCAGTCTAATTAAAAAAATGTATGTTTTGATACATATATAAAATTGTAGTATATATGTAAATATATACTAGCATTTAACTCGTATATATATTAATGCAGTACATGTACATATAAACAGTAGTATTATGTGTACATATAAACTGAGTACAAATATACTTAGTGTATACGTACATAAAATACTATAGTATTAATTGTACGTATATACTAACTTTATTTGTACGTATATATCTCATTTGGTGCTGTTGTTGCTGCTCTCGTTGCCGCTCCTACCACTACTGCCGTTGCCACTGTCACTGCCAATACCATTGCTATTTTCACCGTTGCTGCCACCGCCATTACTATCAAAAGTTGTGGCCACCAGAGCGCTACTGCTGCTACCGCTGCTACCGCCGATGCCGGTGATACCACTGCATGCCGTAGTGGCCGTTACCACCGTTGCTACCGCCGCCACCGTCGTTGCAGGTGCTACCTCTGCCACTACTGCCACTGCTTCTGGTGCTGCCAATGCTTCTTGTGCAGGTGTTGCTACCGCCACCGCTACTTCTGGTGCAGCCGCTATCGCTGCCTCTACCTCTGCCTACTATGCCACCACTCCTACAAATACCACTCCGCCCACTACCGTCGCCGCCACATCTACCACCACTACCGCTTTCGCTGCCATCATTGGAATCACTGTCACTGCCATCACTGCCACTGCACTACTACTGATAATATGCTTTTACATACCTTTAATTGGTAAAACTCTACCCAAAAAATTCAGAGACACGCAAATTTTTTCACAGATATATAAAAAACAGTTATTATAGATATGAATAAACACAAATTAAAGTTATTTGTCATACAGCTTAAACTAAAATTTAATTATATAATTTAATATTTTTATATTAAATTTAATAAAAATAGAAACTATAAATCAAAATATTTTATTAAACAAAAAAAATTAACTTAATAACTTATTCTAATACAATATTTTAAATAACTAAAAAAATAACAAAAATTATATTACATCTTAGTAATCAATGTATCTACCGACTATGCATAAAGTATAATCTATCAATGCATTAACGTTACTTTCTCTCCCTCTGCTACTCTGATCACCAACTTTCCGCTGCAAAAAAATTATCTGAGTCACGGTGCTTCATGTTTGTTGAAATAAGCCTTCACTTATACAAGCTTCGTATGGAAAACAATGCGGTACCACATCTATATAAAATTTAAACCACTAAATCAAATCAAAATAAATTTAAAAAAAATTATGTTTTGATAAATATATATTACTACAGCAAAATGTACATATATACTATTTATTTTATTCGTATATGTATTATTGTAGTATTTGTACATATAAATTATAGTATTATGTGTACATATATACCAAGTATATTTATATTCAGTATATTTGTACATAAAATACCACAGAATTATATGTGAATATATACGAACTATATACGTACGTAAATACCACATTTGTTGCCGTTACTGCTGCTCACAATGTCATTACTACCGTTGTTGTTGCAGCTGCTACTGTTGATGCCGTCGCTGCCACTGATGCTGCTGCTTCCTCCGCTGCCTCCGTTGTAGCCATTACGGCTGTTGCCGCCACTACTGCTGCTACCACTCCTATTGCCGCTGCTGCCGCCGCTGCCGCTTCTGGGGCCACTGCCACCACTATCGTCACTGCCATCACTGCCACTGCTGCCATAGCTACCACTGATGATAATTTTCTTTTACATACCTATAATAGACTAAAACTCTACCCAAAAATTTTGGAGAAACACAAACATATTCAAAGATATATAAAGATAGTTATTATAGACTTGAAAAAACAAAAATTATAGTTGAATGTCATACAATTTCAACAAAAATTTAATTAAATAATTTAATATTTTAAAATTAAATTTAATAAAAATAGAAACTATAAATGAAAATTTTAAATAAAAAAAAATTTATTCAATAACTTATTCTAATACAATATTTTAAAAAACTAAAACAAAAAAAATAATAAAAATTATATTACATCTTATTAATCAATGTATCTATCGACTGTACATAAAGTATAATCTATTAATGCATTGACGTTGCTTTCTCTCCCATAGCTCCTCTGTACACCAACTTTCCGCGGTGAAAATCCTTTCCGAGTCATGGTGATTCATGTTTGTTGAAATATGTCTTCACTTATACAAGCTTAGTATAGGAAACAATGCAGTACCATATTTGGATGAAATTTAAACCAACAAATCAAATAAAAATAAATAAAAAAACTATGTTTTGATAAATATATATTGCTACAGTAAATATGTATATATATACTAGCATTTGACTCATACATATATTACTGTAGTATATGTACATATAAACTACAATTTTATGCGTACATATATACTTAGTACATATATATACTCAATATATTTGTACATAAAATACTATAGTAGTATATATACGTATATACTGACTATATACGTACGTATATACCGCATTTGTTGCCATTGCTGCTACTCCCGCTACCACTGCCACTACTGCCACTGCTACTGTGGCCGCTACTACTACCAATATCATTGCCAGTGCTGCTGTAGCTGTGGCTGCTATCACTGCCAATGTAGCTGTCGCTGCCACTGCTGTCACTACCAATGTCGCTTTCACTGCCATTGCTGTCACTGCCACTGTTGTCACTGCTGTTGTAGTCACTATGGTCACTGCTACCACTATTGTTGCTGCTGCCGGTGCTGCCGCCGCTACTGCTGCTATCGCCGGTGTTGCCGCCGTCGCTGCTCCTGCTGCTATCGATGCTGTCGGTGCTTCCACTACCGCTGATGCCGCTACTGCCGCTGCTACCGCTACTGCCGCAGCTACTGCTACGGCCGCTACTGCCGCTGCTATCGCTGATGTCTCATCTACCACTATTGCCACTACTGCGGTCGCTGTCGCTTCCACTACCACCACAGCCATTGCTACCGCTATTGACACTACTGAATATAGGCTTTTACATACCTATAATAGGCTAAAACTCTACCCAAAAAATTTAGAGACAAAAACATATTCACATATATAAAAAAAGAAATAATATAGACATGAACAAACACAAATTAAAGTTGATTGTCACATAGCTTCAACAAAAATCCAAAAGATTTCCAGAAATTATGTTTAGAGATAAAGAGAGTGCAAAAATAAAATGTTTTTAGAATAAAAAAGATAAGATCAACTATCCCACTTTTTGATAAAACTGAAATTGGTAAATATGAGACACATGCATTGGAAGGACTGTGGTAATGTCTGAATGCTTTGAATAAGGATTTTGTTTTCTCTCACATAATGTGTCATGCAAAGATTCATAATTTGGTTTATCAGAAAAGCAAATAACAAAACTAGAATAAAAAAAATTGAAACCAGCAAAAAAATATCATAATTATTTACTACACATAGACAAAAATAAACAATAGTTCAGAAATAATTCTCATACTCAATCATCCTCATAATTTGTAGGGAATGCTACCTTCTCCTACGAGGACTCATAGCTAGATCTCAAAAGGCTATCTGATGCGCCAATGCTGCTAACTGTGACTCCATATAGGACATATGCGGTTGCAATAATTTTTTAATTTCTTTAATTTCTTACATTTCTTTCATCAAATTAGTTATCTACTCATCCTTCTTTTTCATTTCAGTCTCCATATCTACAATACGTTCATTTGTTTCCAATGCTTGTTGTTCGACCGCCTCATCAACCATTATAGAGACAGATGAATTAGAAGCACGACTGATACAACAAAATGCCACTTCATTAGAGCCGATTCCATACACTCGTTGCTTCTTTCGACCTCATATTGTCTCTAAATAAATAGGACCACAGTCAATTGGTTGAAGATCCATAGAACCCTCAACTTGTTGATGAGCAGCTAGCACACGTTACTTCATTAGGTCCTGAGATAAAATAGAGATAAAAACAATTCTAGATTTACAAAAAATAAAATAAATATTTTGCATTCAAAACAATTTCATAATGTACTATAGTTTTATAAAGTCTAATTAATATACAATTTCTTACTACAATCATCGAATAATTGTTGTCAACATAGTGACCATCCACTTTCTTCACATACATCTTAATGAAAATCTCATAAAATTTTGGATAACAACCCAATAATCCTGCTTATATTATGTTTTTATTAATTCATAAAAAAACAAATGAAAAAAAAAATTTAACAAAATTATTAATTCCATGCAGAGATTATAATTCTTGGACTATTAGGACAACCACAAAATATAGATATGTTTAGAATTTTAAATTTGTATCAAATCTTGAGCGTGCTCAATCCTCGACTTTGAACCTCTAGTGTGTCGACAGATTTATGTACCTAGTATAGCAACCTCAATTCATTAATTTTTGCGGGTAATATCTGATTTTTTTTTCATATCTGGCTCCTCCCAATAATTAGGCCCCTCGTGCCAGTCTTCCTCAGATATAAAATCAGGTATTTCTTTCATTTTCTTTAATTTATGAACAAAATCAGAATACCGTTGAGTAGCTTTGATCTTCCATAATGACTTTATCTTTCCATCAAATTTGGGTGGCCAAGTGCACTGATTATATAAATATAAAAAAGATAAAAGAATTTATATTAACAACTTGAACATAATTATTTACTGCTTGAATAATAACAAACATAAAAGTTAAGTAATGAGATAATTATTTTTCAATTTTTTTATTTTGTTATTTTTACCTGAAAGTCATTAAAATTTGACTCATTTGTCGATTCAGAAACTTTCTTCCAGGAGAAAGCTTTAGCATCAGCCATTTTCTTGAAAGCATTTGTAATTATAGTCGAACACTTGTGAGATGGAATAAAACTGTACAAATAAATAAATAACATAAAAAACAAGCAAATCATAACAATATAAAAAACCACTGACAGTAACAAAAAAAAATTTCAAGTCATTTTTACATATTTCTTTTGCCTCTTATCTACAATATCAATTTCAACTTTGCACTGACTGCAAAGGAAGGCACAAATTTGATGATGTCATTGGTATTGTAAATGGGGGAATAATCGGTGTCAATTGTGGTGTAGAAGATAGAGATGGATCAAAAGTGTGAGCAGGAAGCACAATTAGTGGTGGTCATACATCTGATAAAGGTGATAGTAGAGGTCTCAATGATGGTGATGGTGATAGAAATGGAGATGGTGATTGTGTTGTTAAAGTCAGGGTATGGTAGCTATGAGATGGTACTGATTCTGCAACATGATGTAACATACTAGATGAATTTGGTTCATTTGTGTGTCCACGTCCACCTCAACCACGACCATGTCCTTTAGGTACCATATGCTGTACAAGATAAAACAGAGAAAATAAAATATAAATATGATGAACAAGCATGCATTTTTGAATAAAACACACCGATAAATTTCAATAATAAAATAAAATAGAAATGTTTTTGATAATTTAAATATATAATAAAAGTATAACAATTTAATTATCGGCATCACTGTCATCCTCCAATGGATCTTCTGATATTTCATCTGATTCCAATATAAGTTCGAACTCATCTTGAGATAGAAATTGATCATCTTCAATTTCTATTGTGTCACCAATTGAGTCACATAAATTTTTTAGATCTTCATCTACATTAAAAGGCTCAATATTATTTGTCATCTTCCTTGAATGCCAGTGCATTTTCTAAGTCTGTACTTCTTTGCTACGATGTTGATACTTCAAATTTTGATCAAGCTTTGATCTTGCAAATCACATACTAATCTTTCTTTTCACCAGATAAACTCGGATATATACAATAATATACCTGAGCAGCTTAAATTGCCATAATAAATGGCTCATATCGATTATATCTGAGTTTATAGTTAAAATCCAATAGCTTATAATCTGAATGAATCTTTGTGCCCAAATTTGGTGTAGGATCAAACCACCCACTCTTAAATAATACAATCCTATTATTTTCTAGTCTCGGATACTCCAACTCAATAACTTTTTTGAGTTAACCATAATAATCAATCTCATCTGCACTATATCTCACACCTTAATGCATACACCACTATTCAATGTTATTTTAGAAGAATCATGTCCGATTGTGTAACATTTATATCCATTAACAAAATACCCAAGATAGGTAGTCACATATCTAAATAGGTTTTTACTTAGATTCTGAATAAAAATATTTGAATCTCCATTTGAAGGATCAATTGCCTGTAACATAAATTAAAAAATTGATATTAACAAATAAAAGATAATAATAAATTGAATAATTAAAAATTTAAAACTTAATAATTCTCACATAATTTTTGAACCAATTTGCAAATTTAGTTTCTAGCATATAATCAACATCATTGCTAGAAATTGCTTGTTGCCTATATATTAACTGCTCAACATAAATATTGCACAAATATAAAAAGAGAAAGAAAAAATATATATCAATTTTTAATAATTCCTATTAAAGATAAAATTAAACTATGATTAAACATGCAACCATTTTGTGTATACATACTCAATGTATGGTGCAACCTCCTCACAATTAAGTAAAACATAACTCCGGGTTGCTTTGTACTCTTCATCTGTCATACAACTTTTCATTGCTATTTCAAATACTCTTCTAGGGTGCTTGAAGATAGATAATTTATCTGTAGAATCATTCTCTACCATCACATGACCTTTATAATTCTGTGGCACATTTCTATTCTTTGTATTGACATGATCATCAAAATAATAAGAACAAAATGATGATGCTTCTTCTACTAAATATTCATTACAAATTGAACCTTCAACTTTTGACTTGTTTCAAGATTCAATTTCAACATACGAAGAAACCTACAACCACAATGTTAGGTTTCAATTTGATTAAATTACAATATACTTAAAGTACAAAATAATAAAACACAACAAATTATATGTAATTGCCTTTCAAAAGGATACATCCACCTGAATTGCACTGGCCATGCAATCCTTGCTTCATATGCCAAATGGACCGGCAAATGCTTCAATGAGTCAAAAAAAAAACTTGGTGGGAATATCCATTCAAGCTTACAAATAATAAGTTGAATGTCATTCTCCAACCTCACCATGCAATCTATTTTGATTGTGGTTGCAGTTAGTTATTTGAAAAACAAACTTAGTTCTGTAAGGACCTTCCAAACACTTAGTGGAAGTAATTCACGAAATACAATTGGTATTAATCTCTACATAAATACATGATAGTCATGACTTTTCATTCCAAATAACTTAAGATTCTTCATATCCACACATCTACCCATATTTTACACATATCCATCAGAGAATTTCAAATTTTTAACCCATTCATACAATATTTGTCTTGCCTTCTTATCAAGTGTGTAGCAAGCATTAGGAAATTTTTTTGTTTCCTCATTCAGTTTCAATTCAAGACACCAATAGTAATCATTCAGCTCTTGTCTTGAATTTATTGTGTCTTTGTCTTTCCGTCTACATTAAGGATAGTGTTGAAAACATTGTCAAAAACATTTTTTAAATATGCATTACATCTAAGTTATGACGAATTAAATTGGGCTTCCAATAGGGCAAGTCCCAAAATATACTACATTTCCTCCAGCCAGATAATTTTCCTACTGGTCCATTACTACTAGTAGCATCCTTTTCAGTTACCTTCTTCAAACCCAAACTAAGAATCTCTATGATAATTTCATCTCTTGAATGAAACGCTGGTGCAACTATCATTATAGATTTATTTTTTCGAAATGTGTTCTTTTTCTTCGAAATGAATGATTCGTAGGTAGAAACTTACATGATTATCAAACCATGACTGATTATAACTAAATTTAAGGGTAAATGCATCAGAATTTGTCATGCAATATAGGCATGCAAATCATTCTGTAGTACTCTAGCTAGACAATATTGAATATGCATGAAAGTTACTTACCGTCCACATAAGGGCTACCCACATAATGAAAATTTTCTTCTTTAAGATATCATATGTATTCATACCAACATCCCATAAATGATTTTACTCTGCAATAAAAGATTGTAATAAAACATCCAGCATGACTTAAGAATTTTTTGGCCCTTGAACCAATATTTACAAAAACATATATTGCTCCTTCATACACAACAACATAGGCAAGTTATAAGGTGTCACAATCACTAGCCATGTTGAATACTATTGTCCAAATTGCCCAAATGTCTGAAATCCATCAGTGCGCAGACTCAATCTCACATTTTGACTTTCTGCTGCAAAATCTTGATGTATATAATTAAAATGCTTCCAAGAAGGTGAATCGATGGATGAAACATTACTCCTTCTTCAATCTCATGCTTGGAACGCCACCTCATATTATTTGCTATAACATTTGATGCATATAGTCTTTGTAATCGAGGAATTATTAGAAAATAATACATCTTCTTATAGACAACGTTCACTTTTTTTGCGTATCCACAACACGAGGTGCCTTCCTAAAACGAGGATGGTCACAAAACTTACAGCTAATTAAATCACTATCACCGCCCCAATATGACATGCATCCATTTAAACAATAATCAATTTTTTCCACTAGTAGACCCATTCCTCGAAGTAACTTCTTAGTGTTGTAAAAGTTGTTAGTGATAAAATTATTATTCGGAATAATCTCCTTCATCAGTTCTGTCACCTTATCAAATAATTTTTCAAACATATAAATTTTTGACTTAATGCTCATTAGTCGAGCCACTAGTGACAATTGCGAATGTGTTTTACAAATAGGCTACAACTCTTTATCTACAGCTTTAAGCATTTCATAAAATTTATGAGCTTCTTGATTAGGTTGTTCATCCATGTAATCCATATTGAAGTCAGCACCATCAGCTTCCATGATCATTCTATGGTATGTGTTTTATGATTCTTCACCACAAGTAAACAATTCAATGCCCTCATTTTGGTCAATATTCAAAGCCATTGTACATTCCCCATGATAAATCCAAACAATATAATTTAGCACAAAGCCATATATTTCCAAATGATATATTATAGTGTTTTCATCACGAAAAGGGATATTCTGACACTTTTGATGATTACATGTACACTTAATTTTTTCTCGATTCGTCAATCTCGATTGAATACATGCAACATTGATGAAAGTTTCAAGCCCAGTCAAAAAATCTTTATTCAAAAATCCATTGATAATCCTTCGGTAAATTCACTGATGATCTGAGCTCATTTTGCCATGTTTTATTTACAAAAATTAATGACTAATCATTATTATAAATAAAACATTCTATTACTTCAAAATATATAAATAATAAAATAAAATTACTTACAGATGAATATTTAAAATTTAAATATCATGAATACTGAGGCAATGCATTTGCAGAATCTACATTAATAGATAATGTAAATTTAGCACGATAAAGATTTATAGATATCACAGTTTACTAGATAAAGAGTGCAAAGTATGATAATGCACAAGAAATGAAAGCAAAAAAAGACATTTAATGTTTGAATGAGGAGAGGAAGAGATAAAGAGAGAGAGAGAGATAAGTGGGGAGAGAGAGGGGCAGAGAAATGGGGAGAAGGCGGGAGAGAGAGAAAGAGGAGAGAGAGAAGGAGGGAGGGAGTGGAGGAGAGAATTGTTAAAGGGAGAGAGAGGGAAAGAGAGAGAGGAAGAGAGAGGGAATGAGAGGGAGAGAGAGAAATAGGGAGAGAAAAGGGGGAGAGAGTGTGTGAGAGAGATGGAATAAACAAGAAAGGAGAGCGAGAAAGAAAATAAAAAAGAGAGAGTGTGACACATAAAGAAAAAGAGGAATAGAGTGACAAGAAGAATTAGAGAGGGAGAGAGAGAGACACATAGAGAGTTCAGTGTTAGAATGAAAAATTATATAAAAGAAAATAAAATTTCTTCAGTATAAACCTACCAAATATTACATCTTTTGTCATACATAAGTTCATAATTGAGCATGAGGCTTAAGTTCTAGAATTAGGTAAGAGTACGACCCTTATTTGTATTATACCAAATATGAGCCTAATCAATGGACACTCTCATTCTATGTGCTTAGATATTGTTGATATTATATCTTATGCCATTTAATTTCAAATTAGCTCAACATATTAATATTATCCCATATATAATTATATGTTAGGATACATATAGTATATGTAGTTATAAATAGGTACATATAGTTAAACATATAATTATATATAGATATATGCATACAAATAGTTATAAGTAAATATAAATAAATGTATAGAAAGTTATAAATAATTATATAGATTTACATATATGTATACATATATGTATACATAATTAAAACAAAGTTATATTTATTTATATAGAGTTATTTATAGTTATAAGAATATTTATATATAGTTATACACATATAATTAAACAACATGTTGTATATTTATATATATATAATTATAAAAATTGTTACATGTAGTTATAGATATAGTTACACGTATAGTTAAACTTATATTTATACATGTATGTATATATAGTTGTTCATATAATTTCATATATCAATACATATAGTTATGTATAGCTATGGATATACTAAAATATATTTAGTATAATAATATATAAAAAAGTATATTAAATATATGTTGTTATTATATATTTAAATAATAGTTATACATTAATAATATAAAATTATGTATAGTTATATGTTATTATACATATAATATATATAGTTATAAAAAATTATATATTGTTAAACATTTAGTTATATATATATATATATATATTCATATGAGTAGTGATATTTAGTTCTACATATATATATATACAAAGTTATAAACAAGTAAATAGATATACATATATGTATAAATAGTTAAAAACATAGTTATATTTAATTATATAAAGTTTTATCTAGTTTTACAAATTTTTATATATAGTTATACACATATAATTAAATATGATGTATGTTATTATACATGTAATTATAAATATAGTTAAATGTGATTATACATATAGTTACACGTATAGTTAAACTTATATTTATACATGTATGTATATATATTTGCTCATATAATTTCATATATTTATACATATAGTTATGTATAGGTATAGATATACTAAATACATTTTTGAATACTAATATATACAAATGTATATTAAATATTAGTTCTAAATTATATATTAAAATATAGTTATGTATAAAGCTTTTATAGAAATACATATAATAAGATACAATTATTTATAGTTATATGCTATTATACATATAGTATATATAACTATAAATATTTTTATATAGTTAAACATATAGTTATCTATAGACATATTCATACAAATAGTTTTACAGAAATATATAAAGTTATAAATAAATATATAGATTTACATATGTGTATATATACTTATAAATATAGTTATATTTAATTATATAGTGTTATAAAGTTATACAATTATTTATATATAGTTATATAGCTATGTATATATAGTCATACAACTTTAACAAATATCTAAAATATGGCCAGCAATGATGTTTAGAGAGAGAAAAAAAATACTATATTTCTACAATTTTCCACAAGAGCAGGAAGTTACTTTGAATGACCATTTACTACTGCTTCTAAAGCGAAGAGATGTTCTACTAAATCATCATAAATTTCTTCCATATATCTTCATGTCCACACACACACACACACACACACACACACACACACACATATATATATATATATATAAAATATGAAGATTAATACTTATCGAGTATTCCCATAAAAAATAAAACAACTTAATAAAATAAATAAAAACTCACAAATAATTGTATATTAAGAATAAAAATTATAACATGGCATTATCATTTATTAAATAAAATAAAAATTCACTTATAAATGCAAAAAGAAACTATAAATACTTTTAATCTATATGAATCATATCATCCTAGTATCTCAAGATAAAAAAATATAAAAATACAATATAATTCTCAATAGTTTTGAAATTTTTATTTGTATTTAGAACTTATTAATGTTCTTTATAATTTATTTTGTTGTATTATTATGATATGTTACTATTTTTTTTTATTATATTGTATTGATGTTATTGAAATTATAATAATTTATATTTATTTTATTAAGATATGAAATAATATTTAATAATATATGTTAGGGACTAACAATTAATTAGTAAATATGTTTATATCATATTAAACTATAAAAGAGTACTCACATAAAAGAGTACTCACATAAAAGAGTACTCACATAGAAGAGTACTAACATATATTCGCTTGTACTCTAAATTAATGTTTCATTAATGATACATACATTTCCATAATACTTTTCATATTTTCTTATATTCTTTATTATTATTTATTACAAGATACATCTGCCACAAATTTTGTGAAACATGAAACTTAGATTCAAGCTTGTAGTTTACAACTAACATTTATGGTACTCAACTAATAACTACAATGATCAACTAACAATTACTACTCATATTTATTAGTTTTTTAAATTGTTTAAAATAAACATATTGTAGCACAGAAAAAGTAACATGTGTTAAAAGATGATGTTATTAACATGGCACGATAAAAGGTTTCCTAACGAATGTTGTTGTAGGATGAATATTCTTGTATGGCATGAATTTCATCAACGTTACAGAGATACCCAAGCTCTTCATAATCCACAGTTGTTAATGATATAAATTATAGTTAATATAAATTTGGTAGAAGTTGAATTGTTAGAGTAATAATAAACTACATACATATACCTAAAATAATAAATCGAAGATGATAAAACTCTATTTATTAGAAAAAAAAATCTATTGTGTTGCATGACATTGTGGGGATCATAAACATTAAAAATTTCAAAATATTTTTAATAGTTTTATATCCTCTATCAAAATCAAAAATGGTATAGATTTAAAATATTATACTTTTTTTATCTACCTACCCTTCTCCCAATCTCAACCCAAACTCATCAATCCTTTGCTATTTCCCAGCTAATCTTTTATAATTTAGCAAGAGATTGATCCATAGCTAAAATTCACTAGCTAAATCGATATTTTCTTGTAGTGATCGGATATATATCAAAATATTATAATATAACATGAGGCAAAAATAGTATCGAATATTTTTGAAATCAATGAGAAGTATCAATAATACTGATGATATCAGACAAATTCAAGCAACTTCAAACTTAATCAAATTATATCAAATATAATCTATTTCTATAAAAGAGTATATGTTATATTACAAAAATATTAGTTATCTTTGAATCAATATCATCAGATAATATTGAAAAGCATTGTATATTGTTAAATATTATTATATACCTTCTAAAAATATTATTCTATTATTCTATTATTAAGAAGAAAAAACACAAACAACATGGAAAATCTAACTTATGGATAGGTATTAAAATTTGTTAAGTATCATATAATATCTTTATAAATCTCATAATTATTAGTCTTGGGTATACATAAATCAAAATAGAATAATTGTTTAAACAAACTTTTCACATAATTATAAATATTAAGAAAAATTAGTAGAAAATCTATTGATAGACATTAAAAATCATTTATTTTCATGAAGAAATTATTTGTGATGATTATTTATGAAAACATAGTGTGCCTCATGGTATAAAAAGTGAGGTATTGTGATTAAGGTCTTGTAATATATATATATGTGTGAGTGTGAGTGTGTGTGTGTAGGAAGCTCGGATATTAATAACTAGTATTGAAATATGACCCAATCCCAAAACTAGTTGGGTTTATTATGGTGATTTCAAATTTATAATTATAACGTATAAATAGTTTTTCTATTTTTATGAACCTTTACTATTTTAGAGTGAAATTAAATAAATAGTGCACATGAATACACAAAAGTTGCCCACATTAATGATGAAAAGTAGAGGTCGACCAAAATAATTTTATAGTATATTCATAGATGTAATGCACAGTGCACACTATGCATCATCACAAATAATTATACCAAGATGCACATTGCTTAAATCAAATATCTCATAATACAAAACATAAATCATAAAAATCATATCTTGATTTAACCATTCATATGTGAAGTAAATTAAAATAAAAAAAAATACCTAGATTACTCAAGTATTTTTTAGAAGAAATTAAAGCAAAAACAATGCTTCATACTAAGCACACCGTGAGCAATATCACATGCTCCACATCGAGCACATCTCAAGTAAAAAACATTAGCAACACTATATATATACTTATTGAGTTTTTCATCTATTTTAATTTTGCATAAATTTAAATGCTAATTATAGTATATATTTATATATAGTGTAGTATATATATAATCATTGTTACATGTTACATCATATATATATATATATATATATATATATATATATATATATATATATATATATATATATAATATAATATAAATATAAAATATAAATATATACATATTATTGTATTATATATTATACCAGCAACATGTTACCATCAGTGTGTGTGTGTGTGTGTGTATTAGAAGTAGTAATATGTTATATGTATATGGATGATAATAAATAGGCATTCATCAATGATGAAGATTTCTACCCAGTAATCAACAGTACACCATATGAAGATGATCTCAAAATAAGTTGTATGATATAGGTATTAATACAATCAATAAAAAAGAAGATAAAATATTATACTAATAGATTCTTGTAAGTCTTTCTATTATGCCTAGTCGCATTTCATTTGAATCAAAACATAGTCTATTTATTCATAAATTGAGATTCAAGGTATTTAGAGTGAGGAGGGTACAATGAGAAATAAATGATGTCATACCCAATACATAGTATCTTTACAAATTAATGGAATGCTATTCATGTAATACTTGATTATGATAAGAAATATATCAACTCTTGGTTGGAGAATTTATATCAATCATCTCAATCATGGATTGACCAATCAATTGTAATGTTGCACGTGCATGCTCACTTTGGATACCAAACATTTACTAATTTCTACATGTGCACTTTCTATTCATGTTATCAGTGTTAATATAAGTCTAACTAGTGCAAACTCTAAAGACAACATTCATCTATAATGATTGACTTTTGGCAATGTTATGTATTAACTTCTCTTCCTTATGTTTCATTAGAAAGCTACATGCCCAATGATGATGTTCAATACAAAGTTAAGAATTGAAGGACTCTACCAAATTATTTTTTGTTTTATCTCATATTTTTTCTGGGAACTTAGACATTGCTCAGTATTTTGGCTCATATGATTTAACCCATGTTATTAGATTTTTCTTAAATTTTATTAGTTCTTCCAATGACAAATTATAACCATTATTCAACCTAATAATACAAGACTGTCAATAGATTAGTATTCTAGTTCATGAGTTTTATATTTAACAAAAATACTAATAAAATATTAAATTAAATGCCAATAGTAATAAATAAAATTTTTTAGACCAATTAGTCGAGGAATGATATGAATAAGTGTTGGGTGCCTATTGATATAATGATGATATGTGCCTATTAGATATAATGATGATATCCTTTTCACTGACAACCCTTTTCATATTTTCTAAAAACAAAGTCAATCATTATAATTTTTTGAGCTTTTCACACATAATATTAAAGAAAAACATATAATTATTAGCTTCATATGAGATTCTAGATAAAATGGTCTCACCATAAAAGTCAATCATATGCAACATTTTGATAGTTATATTAGGGCAACAACCATTATATAGACATAGAATATACATCAAAAAGTTTCTCGAAATGACCAGTAAATGAATAGGGCAACTCAACAATAGTCTTTGTGTATGTTTTAACAACTCAACCAGTAGCAATATATAATAATTGCATTAAAAGTTCAAATATACACTTCGTCAACTTCTCTTTAGCATGTTATAATTAATTATAGGATAAGCGTAAGTATAAGCAGAACACAAAATCTGACAAAATCTGATCAATTCTGTACATATTTGTTCAGGTTGATACTCAAGAATTATCTGATGAAATTTTTAAAGTGAATGGATGCCATATTAGGTTAGACTCTAGACTCGAATTAAGATAGAACCTCCCACATAAGGACATTAGGTATTCAATATTATGAAAAAAATAGAATATAAACCCTTACACATCGATTAAACAATCTAGGATAATCGATGAAGAATAAATGTATAAACATACCTCAAATCAATATAATATTAAAACTTAAACCTCGAATTAATTTTAGTTGTATCAGCATCGATAGATAGATGGAATACGGAGGACTTTGGTTAATGTATTAGAGATGTTTCGAGAGATAGATGAAATGCAGAGGACTTTGATTCATGTGTTAGAGATGCGTCGAAAGATAGATGGAATGCAGAGGACTTTGGTTCACGTGTTAGAGTCTTAGAGATGTGTCGAGTTGAGAGAGAGAATGTATATTTTAGGAAAATATTTAATATTTTTAAATATTAAAATATTAAATAAACAATATATATATATATATATATATATATATATATATATATATATATATATATATAATACAAAAATACTCATTAATTTTATTTACTATCAAAATTATTTCAACAAAATTAATGTGCATGTAGCAAGGTACAAATAAAAACAAATACCTTACAATTTTTCATTAAATATTAATTAAACAATAAATATATAAATAATAAAAAAATATGTTTTGCATTAAAAAAAAATATCTAATATGTACGAAATTAACAAACTTCATATAATAAGACATGAATGAAAAGATGATTCATCTTTTAGCCACTCGCCTAAAAGTTATAAAATACTCTAAATGTTAAAAAATCTAAAAGAATTTATATTTTATGGTTATAAATTTTTAAGAATTCATATTAATTTTTACGAAGATAATATGAAATAATTTTAAATGTTTAATATTTTATATTATTTGATATAATTAATAATTTTAAAAATTCAAAAATTACTTAAAGTGAGAAGATAATTAAAAAAAGCAATATTTATTATTTTAATAAAAACTTAATGTTTAAAGCTAATTGTAAAAATATTACTCAATTCTTTAATTTTTATAAATTTTAGTAGGATTAAACATCTATATATTTATTTATAATTATTATTTTATTTTAATTTTACTTTATTGAAAAAAATATTTTTTATTATATTTTAAGATTTTCAATATTTGTATTATTTATTATTTTAAAAGTTTTCTATAATCATAAAATTTTTTTAATACTTATAATAATATTAATATTTACTAGTTTATTCATCGATTCAGATATTTTTGAAAATTTTGTATTTTATCATACATTGAATTAATTTACGTTTAAATTAGTATAAATTATAATGTATGTTAATTTAATTTTTAAATTATTGAAAAAATTGTTATACTTATGTAATTAATTATTTATTTATAATTTAATTTAAATTATTTAGTTTCTTAAATAAAAATTTTAAAAAAATATTTTGTATAATTTTTTAAAAAATTAATACATCATAAAAATAGTTATTTTAGTCCTTATTAATATATATATATATATATATATATATATATTTGTATTTTTATATAAATTAAATTAATTATTTATAATATCAATTTTTTTATTTTTTGAGGAGAATGTGTGTTTCAAGGATTTCTTATCTATAGACCAATAACATAAATTTAATAAAAAAATTAAATAAAATTTTAATACAAATATTAAATAAAAAAAGTATATAAATAAATAATGGCTAGGAAAATACCATGGCTAAATCCGTAGCTAAATTACATATTTTATAAGCTAGAGAAAATTCATCGCTATATTACGGATTTTATTAGTCTAAGAAAATCTGTCGCTAAATCTATCGCTAAATTAAAAATTTTATTAGCTAGGAAAATTCCGTTCACAAATCCATTGCAAAATTAAGTATTTTATTTTCTACTGATATTCCGTCGCTAAATCCATCACTAATTTATGAATTTTATTAGATAGGGATATTCGCTCGCTAAATCTATAGCTAAATAATGGATTTTTTTAGCAAGGGAAAATCCATCACTAAATCCATCGCTAAATTCATCGCTAAATCATAGATTTTATTAGCAAGACAAAATTCATCACTAATTCCGTCGTTAAATCATGAATTTTATATAACAATAGAAAATCTGTCGCTAACTCCGTCACTAAATCCGTCGCTAAATCCGTCGCTAAATCATCGATTTTTTTAACGATGGAAAATCCGTCGCTAAATCCATAGCTAAATCATGGATTTTATTAGCAAGAGAAAATTCAAACCTAAATCATTGATTTTATTAGCAAGGGAAAATCTGTTGCAAATTCGGTCGCTAAATCATGGATTTTATTAGCAAGGGAAAATTCGTCGCTAAAAATTAGCAAGGAAAATTCGTCGCTAAAAATTAGCAAGGAAAATTCGTCGTTAAATCCGTCACTAATTTCAGGCTTTTATTAGCGAGAGATATTCTGTCGTAATATCCGTTGCTAAAATCCCCGCTTTTCTTTAGCGGAAGTTACGAAAATTTTTCATTTCTAATCCGTCGGTAAATCCATTTCTAAAATCCTCACTTTTTATGAGTGGAATTTACGAAGATTTTCTGTCACTAAATCCCCCACTTTGTTTGAACGGAATATTCGAATAATTTTCCCTCGCTAATCCGTTGCTAATCAGTTGCTATTTTTTTTTCGGGGGGGGGGGGGGGGTTGTAAATCCCTTGCTATTCTCTAGATTATCCCTTACAATTCAGCTAGGGATTGATCCCTAGCTAAAATTCCCTAGCTAAATTGATATATTCTTATAGTTAAATAGCATGATAAAAAGATATTTTGAAAGATAGATAAACAGATAGACAAATAGATATATAGCAAGATAGATGAATAAACAAATAGGTGGATAAGTAGATATGTAGAAAAATAGATGTACAGATAGATAGACTAATAGTTATATAGATAGATATATTGACAAATAGATTGGTATATGAATACAAAGAAAGAGAGAAAGAATGATATATATAAAAATAAACAAATAGACTAATTATCTGATTGATAGTTAGAGACTCAGATAGTTAGATATTTAGACAGTTAGACAAATAGATATATAGACAAATAGATAGAGAAAAAGATAAAAGCTGTACAAATAGAAAAATAGATACATAGATACATAGATAGATAGATAGATAGACAAATATAATGATAGACATATTGACAGATAGATAGATAAATAGATAGATAGATAGATACAAAGACAAATAGTCTAATAGAAAGATGGAAAGATAGATAGATAGATAGACAAACAAATAGAAAATAAAAAATAAATAGATAAAAAAAATAGGTAGATAGGTATATTGGTAAAAAGATAGATTTATAAATATAAAATTAATTAGATAGATAGATAGAAAGAATAGTAAGATTGATATATATAGATAGATAAATAAATAAATAGATAGACTGATATATGAATAGTTTGATTGATAGTTAAATAGTTAGATAGTTAGGAGAATAGATATATCGATAAATAGCTAGATAAACAAATAGAAAAATAGAAAAATATACAAATAGATAGATATAGGTAGATAGATAGAAAGGTAGATAGATAGACAGATAGATAGAAAGATAGATAGAAAGATAGATAGATAGATAAATAGATAGACTAAAAGTCTGATTGATATTTAGAAAGTTAGAAGGTTAGATACGTAGACAAATAGATATAAATAAAAATAGATCGATAGAAAGATAGATATCTATATAGATAGGCAATTAGATATATATAAAAATTTATTTATAGACATATAAACAGATAGATTGATAAATAGATAGATAGTTAGATAGACAAATAGAATTATAGAAAGATTACGTGATAGATAGAAAGATAGATAGATGACAAATAGAAAATAGAAAGATAGAAAGATAAAAAAATAGGTAGATAGACACATGGGTAGAAAGATAGATATACAGATAGAAAATAGTTAAATAGATAGATAGCTAGATAGATAGATAGACAAATAGATAAATAGGAATATATATATATATATATATATATATATATATATATAAAGATAAACAATTAAAGTAGACTAATAGTTTGATTGATAGTTAATTAGTTAGATAGTTAAGAAAATAGATATATCGATAAATAGATAGATTAACAACTAGAAAAATAGATAAATACACGAATACACAAATAGATAGAAAGATAGGTAGACATATAGATAGAAAGATAGGTAGACAGATAGATAGGTATACAGATAAAAAAACAGATAGACATAAAGATAGATAGATATATAGATATATAGAGAGATAGATATATAGACTAAGTGATAAAATGATAAATAGAGAGAAAATTAGATAGTTAGAAAGTTAGACAGGTAGAAAGATATAGAGTTAGACAATTACAAAGATATTCAACTAGATAATTAGACATTTCGACAAATAGATAGATTTACAAATAGAAAAATAGATTAATAGATAGACAAACATGAAATTAGATAGATAGATAAATAGATAGACAGATAGATAAATAGATAGACAAAAAGATAAATAGAGAGAGAATACATAGATATATAGTATAAAAGTTAAATAGATAGATAGACAGACAGATAGATAGATACATAGATAGATAGTTAAATAGAAAGATATGTAGATAGACAGATAGATAATTAGACTTATATATAGACAGATAGATAGATATAATAGATATATAGATTGATTGCTAAAATGATAAGTAGAGATAAAATTAGATAGTTAGAAAGTTAGACAGATAGAAAGATATAAAGTTAGACAATTACAAAGATATTCAAATAGATAATTAGACATTCATACAAATAGATACATATACAAATAGAAAAATAGATTGATAAATAGATAGACCTGAAAATAGATCGAAAGATAAATAAATAGATAGATAGAGAGAGAAATACATAGATAGATAGTCTAAAAGTTAAATATATAGACAAACATACAGATAGATAGATACATAGATAGATAGTTAGATAGATAATTAGATAGATAGTTTGATAGAAAGATAGATAGGTAGATAGACAGATAGAAAAATAGACTTATATACAGATAAATAGATAGATAGATAGATAGATATATATATGGATTGATTGATAAAATGATAAGTAGATAGAAAATTAGATAGTTAGAAAGTTAGATAGATAGAAAGATATAGAGTTAAACAATTACAAAGATATTCAAATAGATAATTAGACATTCAGACAAATAGATAGATATACAAATAGAAAAATAAATAGATAGATAGACCTAAAGATAGATAGATATATCGATAATCAAATAGACAAATAGATAAATAGATAGACAAAATGACAAATAGAGATAGAAATACATAGATTGATAGTCTAAAAGTTAATAGATATACAGATAGATTGATAGATAGATAGATACATAGGTAGATAGATAGATAAATAGTTAGATAGAAAGATAGATAGATAGATACAAAAATAGACTTATAGACAAATAGATAGATTAGTAGATAGGCAGGTAAAAACATAGACAAATAGTTAGATAGATAGATCGACAGATAAACTAATTGGTAGATAGACAAATAGATATTTAGATAGATAGATATTCATATAGAGGTAGAAATAGATAGATAGATACATAGATAGATAGTCAAATAAATAGATAAATTGAAAGAAAGAAAGATAGATATACATAAAGATAAAATGAAAAATAGATAGATCGATAGATAGGAATGTAGATATATATATATATATATAGACTAATAGAAAAATTGATTGAAAGATAAAATTTAGATAGATAGGAAAATAGATAGATAGATCGATAAATAGATAGATAGGTAGATCGACTAATAGGCAAATAGATAAAAAGATATATATTTAGATAGACAGATAGATAAAAATATAGACTTATTGACAAATAGATAGAAAGATATATATTTAAATTGACAATAATATAAAGATAAATAGATTGAAGAATATATAGACAAATAGATAGACATGTAGATAGACAGATAGATAAACAGATAGATAAATAGATTAATATACAAAAAGATAAACAGATAAATATACAGATAATATATTGACAAATAACAAAAAATTAGACTAATTTATTGTTGATAAAAAGACAAGTAGACAGATAGCTAAAAAGATGGATAGATAGATAGGCATTTACATAAATAGAAAGAGCGATATATAGACAAATAGATAGAAAAATAGACAAATAGATAGATAGACATATAGACATATAAACATATAGATATAAAGTTAGATAGACATATAGATATAGATAGATAGACAAATAGACAAATAAATAGATAAACAGACATAGAAGGATGGATAGACATATACTTAAAAAGATAGTTAGATAGATATACAGATAGATATATATCCATAAAAATATATAGACAAATACACGGATAGACATATAGATTAATTGATTGTTGACAAATAGACAAGTAGATTGATAGCTAGAAATATGGATAGGTAGTTAGATAGACATATAGATAGCTAGAAAGATGGAAAGATAAATATATGGACTTATAGACAGATAAAAAGATAGATAGATATACAAATATATAGAAGAAAGATAGATAGATAAACATTTAGTCATATACACATAAATAAATTGTTAGAAAGACATATAGATATAGCCAAATAGATAGATAGACACATAGAAGAATAGATAGATAAATAAATAGCTAGATACACAGATACATAGATAGTTCGAAATATAGATATTTTGAGATTTTGATAGATATGTAGAAAGAAAGCCAACTTGATAGATATATAGATAGAAAGATAAATAGATATAATTTCAAATAGATAGATAGACCAATAGATAGTTTGATAGATATATAGAAATATTGATAAAAAATTAGAAAGATTGATAGATCACCAGAACATAGAAAGACAGACAAATACATAGACATATATATAGATAAATATACAGACTGATAGACTGATAGATAGATAGATAGACATATAGACATACATATAGATAGACATATAGATAGACATATAGATAGACATATAGATTGATAGATAGATAGATAGTTTGATAGATAGATTGCTAGATAGATTGATAGATAGATTGATAGACATATAGATTGAAAAATTGATAGATAGATATATAGATAGATAGATAGAAAAATAATTAGACAGATAAATAGATAAATAAATAAATAGAAAGATAGATATATAGATAGATTTTTAGATAGATAGATAGATTGCCAAATAGATAGATGGATAGAGAGATATAGAAAGAGAAAATGAGAGATAGATAGATGGCCAGATAGATTATATATATATATATATACATACATACATACAAATAGATAGATAGATATATAGATAATTAGATAGTCTGATAGATAAATAAAAATATTGACAAATAGATAGACAAATTATATACAGATTGATAGAAAGATAGAAAGATTGATTGATATACAGATTGATAGAAATATTTAAAGATAGATTGATACACAGATAGATAGATAGATTGATATAAGGATTGAAAGATAGATAGAAAGAGAAATAGATAGTCAGATAAATAAATTGAATGATATATAGACAAAAGATAGACATATAGACATACATATAGGTATACAGATATATAGACAACTAGATAGACATTTAAATCAATAAATAGATAGAAATATAGATAGATATATTGATTGATAGATAGATAAATAGAAAGATATATATATTGACATATAGAAAGACAAATAGATAAATGAATAGACAAAATAGATAAATAGATAACTATATAGACAAAAGATAGATAGATAGACAAATAGATAGACAAAAATCTAGACATACATACAGATAAATAGACAGACAGACAGATATATAGATAGATAGACACACAAATAGACAAACAGATAGATATATAAATAGAATGATATATAGACATTCATATAAATAGAAAGATATACAAACAGATGGACCGATAGATAAATTCATTGATATAAAAATATATAATTAAATAGATAAATCATTAGAATGTTAGAAATATAAATTTAAATAGATATATATATATATATAGACAAAAAGATAGATAGACATATAGACTAATAATTTGATAGATAGATAGATATATAGATAGATAGACAAATATAAATAAAAATAGATTGATAGATGGATAGATAGATTGAAAGAGAGATAGATAATTTGATAGAAAGATAGATAGATAGACATATAGAAAGATAGATAGATAGACAGATAAATAAATAGATTGATAGATAGACAGATAGACAGGAAGATAGATAGAAAGAAAGAAAGATAGATAGATAGATATTGATATAGACATATAGATAGATAGATAAATAGACATAACAAATAGATAGATATATAGACATACATATAGACAAATAGATTACAAGACATATAGATAGATATATAAATAGACAAATATATAGATAGAAAGATAGATAGACAAATAGATAGACAGATAGACATATAAAAAAATTGACAAAAAGATTGATAGAAAGATATAAAATAGAAAGATAGATATATAGATATACAAATAGATAGATATATAGATAAATAAGTAGATAGATAAACAGATAGATAGATAGATAGATAGATAGATAGATATATATATATATATATATATATATATATATATATATATATATATATATATATATATAAAGTTAAATAATAGATAGACTAACAGATAGGTAGATTTATAGACAAATAGATAAGCATATAGATAGAGAGATATATAGACATATAGATAAACAGATAGATAGATTGATTGATATATAAATAGATAGATTGATAGACGGATAGATAGACAGATTGATAAAGATATAGATAGAAAGATTTATAGACAAATTTATAGAGAATTTGATAAATAGATTGACAGATAGTTCTATATATAGATTGATAGACATATTGATAGATTGATTCAAAAATAGATAGATAGAGAGATAAATTGGTTGATTGATAGAAAGAAAGAAAGATAGATACATAGAAAAATTGATAAGACAGATTATTTAATTGAAAGATAGACATATCGATAGATATATTGATAGATAGATAGATTGATTGAAAGATAGATAGACAGATAAATTTATAGACAAATAGATAGATAGATAGATAGATAGATTGATTGAAAGATATATAGATAGATTGATAGATAAATAGATTATTAAATAGATAGATAGATAGACAGATATATAGATATATAGATACATAGATTGATAGATTGATAGGTAGATAGATAGACAAATAGAAAAATAGATAGATAGATATATAAATAGATCAAAAAAGAAATAGATAGATAAAAAGATAGAAAATTAGATAGATATATATATATATATAGATAGACAGGTAGATAGACAGATTGATTTTTTGATTGATAGATAGATTGATATACAAATTTATGGATATATTTATAGATAGATAGATTGAAAAATTGATACATATATAGATAGATAGATACACGGACATAATAAAAGATAGATAGATACATGGACATATAAAAAGATAGATAGATACATATACAAATAGATACATAGTCAAATAGATAGACAGATAGTTAGATAGACAGATAGATAGCCATATAGATAGTCAAAAAGTTAGGCAGATAGGTAGACATATAGACAGACATATACACATACAAATTGACAGACATACGGAGAGATAAATTTATAGATAGATATATAGATAGACAACCATCAAGAAATACAAATATAGATATAAATAGATAGAAATATAGACAAATAGATTGAGAGATAGATACATAGATAGTTAGATAGAAAAACAAACAAATTGATTGAAAGAAAGATAGAGAGATAGAAAGACATTTATATAGACATATTGATAGATATTTATACAAACAAACAAATAGATAGATAGATAGATCAATAGATATATAGACTAATAAATAGATAGATAGATATATAGATAGATAGATATATAGATAGATAGATAGACAGATAGATATACATATAGATAGATAGATATATAAATAGATAGATATACATATAGATAGTTAAACAAATTGATAGATAGTTAGAGAGACAAATAGATACAAAAATATATAGAAATATATATATACAGATAGATATACAAATACTTAGATAGATAGATATATAGATATAAAACAAATTGATAGACAAATAGATAGATGAATAAATAGATAGATAGATATATTAACATATAGACAGACAGACAGACAGATATATAGATAGATAGACTATTATATTGACAAATAGACAGAAAGATACACAAATAGATTAATTAACATATACACAAATAATTAGATAAATAGATAGACATACAAATAAATAAACATATAGATATATAGATTTATAGATAGATAGATAGATGATAGATAGACACATAGATATATAGATAGATAGATATATAGAAAAATAGATAGAGTGTTAGACACACAGACTGAGAGACAGATAGATACACATATAGATTGATAAATAGATAGAAAGATAGACAGATAGACACTTTGGTTTAGTATATATAAATAGAGTGATAGACAAACAGATAGATTGACATATTTAAAGATAGATATAGAAAAATTGATAGACAAATAGATAAATAGATAGTCAAAATGATTGATATATATATATAGACAAACATATAGATAGATAGATAGACATATTGATGGATAATTTTGATAGACATATTGATAGATAGATTGTTTGACAGATCGATAGAAAGTTTATTGAGAGATTCATAGATATATTGATTGATTGATTCATAGATAGATATAAAGATAGGTAGAATGATAGATATATAAATATATAAATAGATAGAATTGTAGATAAATAAATATAGAAAAAGATAGGTATATTAATAGATTGATAGTTATATAGATCAATAGACAAATAGATAGACAGATAGATATATATCTATATATACATAGACAGACATACATATAGATAGATAGATAAATATATAGATAGATAGACAAATAGATCGACAAATATATAAAGGATATTTATACAAATATATAGACAAATAGAGATAGACAAATACTTAGATAGATAGATAGATATATAGATTGATTGATTGAATGAATGATAGATACATAGATAGATAGATAGACAGATAGATAGATAGATAAATAAATAGAAAGATAGATATATTGATTGATAGATATATAGACTGATAGATAGACAAATAGATAATCAGATAGATAGGCAGATAGATAGAAAAGAGATAGACATATAAATAACAAAATTTATTAATAGGCAGAATGATAGATAGAGAGAATGATCAAAAAAATGTGTGAAGCAAGTATTGCATTTTTTACCTTCAACTACAAATAAGGAATCAATGGTGTTTTGTTCAATTATTATTTTTTGTTTCTTTTGGATGGGATTATCTCAAGTGTGAACACCAGTACGACATTCCTCTGTAAATGCAAATTTGTCAATATAAATTTTTGTTGGGTAAATATTGACTAAGTAAGTAGGCCAGAAATTGTTCTCATAAAATTTATAGATCCCGATGCAAGACAAAGAGGAAAAATCTAGTTCGCGGGAATATGATACCAACCTCAGAAAGAAAGGGAATTCCCAAAGTTTGCATGAGAAGAGAGACCTTGGCCAGAAGCATGTCATTCTCATCCTTGTGGTAACTTCCAAAAGAGAGGAACCTGACATTTTCTAGATCCTCAAACCTTCGCCACAAGTTTCTATTGTCATCCCAACAAACCAAACCAAAGGACGAATGCAGTGAGACCCACTTATCATGCATAATCAATCGGTAGCACTGTGTATTCTAGTCAAACAAAAAGATCTTTGATGTGAATAATATTATTATACCTCATACGACCAGATTTTAGTTCATCGCTCCACCAAAGAAAGACCCTGAAAACCTAAGGAAGTGAAAAACAAAAAAAAAGATCAATTTTTCATCATAGCCCAGCATCAATTGAATGCTTACTTCTTAACTGAGTAAATACAGCATTAGTAGCTTTGGAAGGTAGAATAGCCAGAGACAATTTGCACATTATATCAATATAGCTATGGTAAGAGGAAATCTCATGAATGACTATCACACACATAAATTAATGGTCTTGAATGAAGAGTCTCCAAAATGGTGTGCTTGGAATTGGTCATTTTCTCCCCCATAAATTTATATAGCTTAGACATTTGATATAGGCTTTCACGCACATAAATGCAACCAAATAAGCAACATGTTATGTATGTGTGTGTGTGTGTGTGTATTCCAATGAATGTTGTGTGTGTGTGTGTGTGTGTGTGTGTGTGTGTGTGTGTGTGTGTGTGTGTGTGTGTGTATAGATCATATATGTGGTTCAGATAGTACTATGAAATCAGAGGTAGTAGATTATTATTACCACCACCAACAATGTTTTCGGAGTGACACCATCTTCATCACTAGTCTTTTTTCTTTTTTCAAAATAAATGTCAATTTATGTGGTTCACTCTTGAAGTGTGCTTGTGTATGCCAGGTATGCCACAATGTGTAAGACATGCTAATTCCTCCTGCAATAGCTAACAATAGAACAATGTATCAATTGATAAAGTAGAGAACATGACATCAAGCAAAACATAAGCAATATCACAAACCTCATGCTCATCAATAAGTGATCCTAATTCCTCCTCCAAAAACTCCTCAGGTAGGACACCAAATTTTATATTTAACAATTAATTATTATATTATATAAATAAATAAATTTATGGTTAATAGTTTATAAATTTTTTATGGTTATATTTTGTAATATTATTGATAAATTAATGAAATAAATTTCAGAACTAAATAAATTTATTTAATGTTATAACAATAGAGAAAAAAAATTAATATTACTAATAACCATTAAAACTATTAATTGGTAATCAAATATTCATATTAGTTCATTTATTAAAAAAAACATATTATTTCATAAAACCAAAAAAAATTGTATACATGTATAACCATACAAAATTTATAATATCTCGTATTTTTTAATAATTTATGGATAAATGTATTATATTATTTAACAAATAAAAATTAATTATAAAAAAGTATTTCATATATATATATATATATGGTTATAAATTTATATAAATTCAATATGTATTTATGAAAATAATATAAAATACATTTTTAGACGTAAAAATTAATAATATTTGATATAATTTATAAATTATAAAATTCCTAAAATAAATTAAAGTGAGAATAATATCATAAAAAATATATTTCTTATTTTTATAAGAGCGAAATATAAAAAACTAATATTAAAAATATTAATCAATGTTTTAATTCTTATAAAATTGAGTGTTTATAGGGCTAAAAATAATTTTAAATATTTTTATGAGAAAAATATATCATTAGTAATCTTTTAAATAACTCTTTTGAAACCATAAAAAAATACTTGATGTATTCTTTTAATAAGCACATGGATATATATTTTTATAACTAGTCAAATCAATAGATAGATAGGCAAATAAAAAGATATACATATAAATATATAGAAAAATAGACATAGAGGTAGATATATAGATATATAGAAAGATACACATATAGATAGATAGATAGATTGATAGATATACTATTATAAATATAGATAGATATATAGATAGTTTGACTAATAGACAGATAGATAGATAAACAGATAGATAGATAAACAAAAAGACAAATTGAAAAAAAATATTTATAGATAAATAGACAATTAGGCAGATAAACAGATATATAGATAGATAGATAAATAGATAGAAAGATAGAGAAATAGATAGATATACATAAAGATAAATAGATAGAATAAAAAATAGACATATAGATTGATAGACATATTAGATAGATTGACAAATAAAAAGATAGATAGATAAATAGAAAAATAGATAGATAGAGAGAGAGAGAGAGAGAGATAGTGATAAAGATAGATAGTTAAATAGATAGATAGATAGATAGAAAGATAGACAAATAGGTAGATAGAGAAATAGATGAATAGAAAGATAGATAGACAAATAGATAGATATATAGAGAAATAGACAAATAGATTGATAGATAGATAGACAGACAAATAGATAGATAGATAGATAGACAAATAGATTGACAAATAGATAGACAAGTAGATAAATAGATAGATAGGCAGACAGACATATAGACAGCTAGATAAAGAGATAGGCAAATAGATAAATAAAAAGAAGGATAGATAAAAAAATATTTAGATAAATAGATTGACAGATAGACAAATACATGAACAGATAGATAGATATATAGATAGATAGGCTGATAGACAAATAGACAGATAGAATGATTGATTTATTAATTAATTGATAGAAAGACAGATAGATAGATATAAAGATAGATATATTTACAGAAAAATTGATAAATAGATAGACAAATAGACTAAAAAAAGGTAGATATATAGACAAATAAACAAAAATATAGATCAACAAATAAACATATTGATAGATAAACAAATAGATGGAAAGAAAAATAAACAAATCGATAGATAGATAGATATAATAGTAGATAATTAAATAGATAGATACATAGATACATAGAAAGATAAATATGCATATATATATATATATATATATCTAGATAGATAGATAGAAAATTTGACAAATACACATATAAATAGATAGACAGATAGATTGATAGATTAAGAAATTGATAGATAGATATATACACAAATATATAGATAGACATATAGACATATAGAAAGATGCATAGAAACATAGATTATAAATATATAGTTATATAGATAGATATAAAATAGACATATAGATATATAGAAAGATTGATAGATAGTCAGATATAAAGATAGATAGATAGACAAATAAATAGATCGACAAATAGACAAATTTATAGATTGATAGATAGACAAGTAGATAGATAAATTGATAGACAATTAGACATACATATAGATTTATCGATAGATAGACAGATAGCATGATACACACATAAACTAATAGCCTTATAAACTAAAAGATCGATATAGAGATAGATAGTTAGATAGAAATATAGTTAGATAGATAAATAGATAGATAGATTGATAGTCTAATAGATGAATAAAGAGATAGTGAGAAAAATAGATAGAAAGATAGATAGATATATAGAGAAATTGAAAGATAGATAGATAGACAGACAGACAGATAGATAGATACAAATATAGGTAGAAAAACAAATAGATAAATAG
>JAREIK010001855.1:361676-398638 GCA_029783825.1 Sapria himalayana | reverse complement strand
ATTACACAAATAGTTAGTTAGATATATAGATATAGATAGACTTATAGTTAGAAAAAAAGTTTGATGAAAGATAGATGTATAGATATATAATTAAATAGATAGATAGAAATATAGATAGATAGATATCTAGACAGATAGTTTGACATATAGATTGACATATAGATAAATAAATTGAAAAAAAGTTATATAGATAATTATATAGATAGATAGATAGACAGACAGATAGATAGATAAATAAAAAGATAGATAAAAAATATACATATAGATGCATAGATAGATAGATGGAAAGATATAATTATATAGACATATAGATAAAAAGAAAGATAGAATAATAGACAGATATATATGGATAGTTAAATAGATAGATAGATAGATAGATAGTTAAATAGATAAATAGATTTATACAAATATTAATAGACAAATTGATAGATTTATTGATAGAAGATTGATCAATCGATTGATAGATAGATTAAAGAAAGATTGATAAATTACGTTATAGACAAATTGATTGATAGATTAATAGACTAATTGATAAATAGAGCCATAAACATAATATAGCTAGATAGATCGATAGATAGACAAATAGACTGACAGATAGACAGACAGATAAAAGATAGATAGATAGATAGATAGATAGAGAGATAGGTAGATAGATAGACCAAAAGCTAGACAAACAAATAGTTAGACGGATATATAGATAGATAGATGGATAGATAGATAGAAAAATAGACATATAGATAGACAATCAAATAGATAATATATAGATAGACATATACACTAAAAGATTGATAAATAGATAGACACACTGATAGATAGATAGATAGATAAAAAGGTAATTAGACATGCAATACTAAGTCATAAAAAGATTGATAGATAGGTAAATAGACAAATAAAAGACAAATATAAAGATAGATAGATTGACACATAGATTGTTGGATAGATAGATAATAGATATTTGGATATATAGATGGATAGGAAAACATATAGATAGAAAGATTGATATAAAGAAGGTTAGATGTATGTATAGATAGATAGATAAATACACAATCTGATAGATATTTACACTTATAAATAGATAGATATATAGATAGATAGATAGTAAGATTGATAGATGAATGATAGATTATTTCATAATTAGATTGATCAGATAGATTATTGGGAGATTGATAGATAAATTGATAGATAGATAGATAAATAGATATACAGATCAATATTATGATAGACAGATTGATAGATATACTGATAGATAGACAAATAGATAGCCATATATTATATATATATATATATATATATATATATATATATATATATATATATATATTGATAGATATAAAGATAGATAGATACATAGATCGACATATAGATAGACAGACAGATAGGTAGATAGATAAATAGACATATAAATAGACAGATATAAAGTTTAAGCAATAGAAGAAGGATAGATAGATACGCACATAGATAGACAGATATATAGATAGATAGATCATTAGATAAATAGATAGACAAAAAGATAGATAGATTGGTAGACAAAAAGATAGACAAATATATAGAGAGTTTGATATATAGATAGATAGATAGATAGAAAACACATATATAGACAGACAGATAGATACATATATATAGACAGACTTATAGATTGATACATAGATAGATAGATAAATAGATAAATAGATAGATAGACAGATACATTGACTAACATATAGATAAATAGATAGATAGATAGAAAATTATATAATTTGATAGACAGACATATATAAAGATTGATAGACAGAATGGTAGATAGTCAGATAGATCGATAGAGAACCAGACAGATAGACAGATAGATTGATTTATTGATTGATTGACTGACAGATTGATAAACAATTAGAAAGACACATGTATAGATAGACAGTTGGATATATAGACTAGAAAATAGAAAGATAGACAATAAGATAGATAAACAGATAGACAAAAAGATAGATAAATAGATTGATAAATAAATAGATAGACTAATAGATAGATAAAAATGTAGATAGACATGAAAATAAAAAGTGATATAAACAGAATGATAGACAAGTAGATAGATAAATAGAATGACAGAAATAAAGATAGATAGATTGACACTTAGATTTTTCGATAGATAGATTAATAGATCGTTGGATATATAGACGGATAGATAGACATATAGAAAGATAGACAGATAGATAGATAGATAGACAGATAGATAGACAATCAGATAGATATATAAATAGATAAATAGATAGATAAAATAATAGATAGATTGTTAGATTGACAGATATATTTATAGATAGAATCATAATTTGATTGATCAATAGATTATAGGCAGATTAATAGACAAATTGATAGATAGATTGATAGATAAATAGATATACATATTGATATACAGATAGATTTACTGATAGATATATAGATATATAGACACACACACACACACACACACACATATATATATATATATATATTGATATATATATAGATAGAGAGATAGATAGACATATAGATAGATAGACAGATCGATAGATAGATAAATAGACTTATAGATAGACAAATAGATATATAATTACATAGATTATTGAATTGTAAGATAGACAGATAGATATATAGATTGTTAGATCGATAAATAGATAAAAGATATATAGACAGATTGGCAGACAAATTGATAAACAAATTTATAGAGAGTTTGATATATAGATCGGTAGATAGACAAAAAACTAGAAAGATAGATAGAAAGATAGATGTACAATTAGTGAAATAGACAAATATACGCATATATAAACAGATAGACAGACAGATAGATAAATAGATAGATAGACACATATATAGACGGACTGATAGATGAATACATAGAAAGAAAGATAAATAGATAGATAAATAGATAAATAGACAGATACATTCACAAACATATAGATAAATAGATAGATAGATAGATAGAAAATTAGATAATTTAATAGACAGACATTTATAAAGATCGATTGACATAATGCTAGATAAATTGTATGATAGATAGATAGATAGACCGATAGATAGCCAAGCAGATAGATAGACAGATAAAGAGAGAGCAATATTGATAGATAGATAGATAGCTAGACAGATAGATTGACAAAGAAATAGATAGGCAAACATATAGAGAGACAGATAGATAGATAGATAAATTGATAGATAGCAAGACAATTATATAGATAAGCAGACAGACAGACAAATAGACAAACAGATTCATAAATAGATAGAATATATGTTTTTCTATCTATCTGTCTATCTCTCTATTTGTCTATCTATCGATCTATCTATCTATTTATCTATCAATCTATCTCTCTCTTTATCTATCTATTTATCATTATTTCAATCTATCATTCTATAAGTTTATCTTCTTTCTATCATTATATGTCTATCTATCTATCTGTCTACCTGTCTATCTTTCTATATGTCTATCTACCTTTATATCTTTATATCTATCTATCTTTCTTTCTTTCTATCTTATTTATTCTCTATCTATGTGCACATCTATTTATTAGTCTAAATGGCTTTGTCTATTTCTATCTATCTGTATATCTCTCTATTCATATATCTATTTATCTATCTTTTTGTAGATCTATCTATCTAATAATATATATAACTATTTATCTTTCTATTTGTCTAGGTTTCTATTTAACCATAATAAAATCACAGTTTTGCAATGGAATTTTTCATTCCATGTCCTTTGCAAAGCCTTAAAAATATGTTGCAAATATCTATTAGCATCAGATTTTCAACAAAAGTATTCTTTTGCAAAAAACCTTGTTGCAATTCTGCACACTTTGGCATTTAGTTGCAAAAGACTAATTGATTTGCAACACAATTATTATGTTGTTATATTGCAATGCATTTTACATCCATTTCTAATTCCCAAGAATCATAAGACAATGGTTGACCTAAAATTGTTGTCATTCCATTGCTAATTTGCAATAGATTATCAACCATTTCATTAATAACCATTAAAATTTCTGTATCCATTCCGTTGCAACTTTGCAACTGAGTTACAACCACAATAAGTCATTGCAAATTATGTTTTTGTAATTCTATTACAATTCTATTGCAAATTTGCAATAGATCAGCAATCATTTCATTACTAACCATTTCAATGACTATTGTAATTTTGTTGCAACTTTGCAACATATTTGCAACCATTATGAGTCCTTGCAAACTATTTTATTGTAATTTTATTGTAATTCCATTGCAAATTTGAAATAGCATTGCAACTAATATATTCTTTATAAAAGTCACTTATTTGCAATAGAATATCTATTGCAAAATCCATTGCAATTATTTTTTCCAATTTTCATTTATTTTTGTTAAATTTGTTATTTTCCAATATTTTCTATATTATTCAATAATTTCTATACTAGATTCAAAATTTATTGTACCATAATATAAATTGCAACACACAATTTTTATAACTAATAGTTAATAGTTTTATACACCATATTCAACCACAATTCTAGATTATAATTCCTTTGTGCAAAAGTTTAATAATAAAAATGTTTAAGAATTAGTTGGATCTTTTAGTAGTAGGCACATCTATCTTTGGGGCAATGGCTGATGAAATAGGCAGACCCCTAATAAGCTCTAAAATATGTGCTTGAAAAGTCGTAGTAAGACTTTTTACAATCAATAACTGCTCCCTCTATTGCTGCATCATTTTCTCATGCACCACATTCATCTCCTTTTCCAAAGCCTAGATTCGACTATCTTCTTTTGCCTATGTCTGAGATTCATGAATTGGTTGACTAGTTGAAAGCATATTGATAGAACTAGATGATGCTTGAGATTGTAGGCATACGGATCCTATTGATCCAATGTTATATACTCATTTCTTCTTTAATCCCCCAACCTCATCTTGATATATTTGAGTTGCATCAACTGATTGAGATGAAGTTGCATCCTCTTTTATAGCGACAGCCTCAACCTCATACCTTGAAACTACACAATCCTAAAATATATAAACATTAGTAATAACTTTTTTTATAAACAAAAATTATAAAAAAAATGACTAAATAGATTGCACTTACATAGATCTCTTAAGACATCCAATCAACAAATTAATTATATACCTTTCTCCTATGCATTTGTTCTAGGAACTCATGTGGAAGAAGCGGGCGCTTTAACTTGGCCACCTAAAATTGTAAAAGTATAATATAATAAAACAAGTATTTTAAAACCATTAAATAAATTCAAAATAATTATCAATATACATACCAAACGTTTAGCATGCTCCTTATGAGATAAGAAACCACCAGTATGTCATGAAGATTCTACGCTCTCACCTCTAATCTCACTCATCCTATTCATAGATCCTTGGGTAGATTTTTTCTGAAATACTGGTGACTACCATTAATGTTGCTAAGCTTCCCAAATACTCTTTGAGATGAAATTCTATTATTCGCTATGATCTTTCTATTGACTCACATCATTACTATAACATCATGAAGCCCTTTTATGCCATGCAATCTTAACTAGAGTATCTAGTGAAGGATCCCAGTGATAATGTTTCTGCAATTGATATAATGCCAAAAATGAAAATCTGTGAAAAAAAAATACTTTTATTGTATATGATATGTGAAACTTTTTAATGTTATAATTTTTTTTTGATTTTATTCACATTCCAATTCCAGCTTATCCACATTATTAAAAAACATTTAAAAAAATATTCAAGGCCAAAGTGAAACAACATTTGTTATTGATCAATATATAGAAAAATAAAATAAAATAAAATATATCTTAGACCAAATTCATACTTGAAACTCTTGCAAGTAAAAATATTTGATATCATCAGGCACCATCTTCCAATTATAACCTATCACATGAAAATGCTCCTTGAAGATATTACTGATAATTTTAGATATATTCTCTGTGATTTGTATCCTACAAGTAAACATACATATTTTATCAATGCAGTTAATAAACTTAATTTGGTCAACATAAAAAAATTCAAGTGAAATAGTTCAAAAAGGAAAACATACTCTGCATCAGTAAGTGTAATGGAAGGATGAGAGATAGAACCAATGAGTAGTGGTAATGTTGAACACTGTAATGAGGCTACTTGAGGTGTTGAATCATCTACAGGTGGTGGTATAAAAAATGATGCATGAACACCTGGTGTATGCAAGGTGGGGCCAATAGTATCATGGATGATGGCACCTTGTGTAGATGTATGCGTGGTAGGTGAACCTTCTAATGATTTAGAATCTACTTGGGCACTAGGGGAGAAAACCACATTCCTACCACGTCCTCTTGTCCTTATCCCAGATCCTCATTCTACTCCTCGACCATATCTCCATGAGCATAAGAATAAAATAAAATATATATTAATTGGTAATTAAATTGTTATACAACAATCAAATTACCAACCTAATTTTTATCATTGTTTAAATCATTCCATTCTTTTTTTCATCTTCATCATATTATTATTCTTCTTCTTCATTAATAAGTGTTTCAGTTACATTGATATTTAACATTTCACCTATTGGATCATTAAGCAAAATAGTTTCATTTTCTACCGGTAAACTATATTCTTTCAGCATCATTTGTTTCCTGTTGAAATAGATCATGTGGGGTAATTTCTGGCTCTACAAGCATCTCAATCATTCCTCTAGCTTTGATTTTACAAATAGCCCACCAAGACCTAGTATCATGTTTTAAGGTTACATATGTGCAATAATACACTTGTTGTGCTTGCATTGCTAAAACAAATTTGTATTGCTTATTGATCCTCATCCTGACATTTGGTGTAATGTCAAACCACTCATACTTAAATAAAATAATCTTCTTAATGGGTCATCCTGGGTACTCTAATTTTATGACTTCTTGTAATTGACCATAGTAGTCAGTTTCATCAATCATGTATTTAGTACCTTTAACGCACACACAACTATTATTTGAAAATGTAGAAGTTCCCCATTGAAGTTTGTGAAAATGATAACCATTCACATTATATCCATTATAACAGTTAACTATTTGCAGTCCTTCTGCTAGAGCTTTAAGATATATGTTTTCAGCATTATCATGTGTATGTAAATAAGAGTGTGTTAAAAAACATGTTACCATTAACTAAGTAAAACAATAAAGAACTTACGCAAGTCTTGAACCATACTAGAACAAAATCATCGAGTCTAGCATCAACAGTTGCATCATTAATTATGACACATTTTTTCATAACTCAGTAAAGAATATTCTATTAATAGAACACTCATTAGTTGAATTATAAAATTACAACATTAGTGCAATAACTGGGTTAAGATGCATACTCAATATAAGGTTTAACTTTAATGCAGTTCAACAAGACATAATGATGTGAAATATTAATCTCTTATTCACTTAGCATTCATAGTATATGTCTTCCAAAAGGTCAACCGAGATGGGTGAATATTGACAAGTTCCCATTGAAATCATTTCCTACTCCAATATGGGACTCAACATTATGCGGCATCCTTTGATGTCTTGTATGAAGTGCTGGATTGAAATAATGCTCACAAAAAGCTGAAGCTTCTTCAACTAAATATTTGTTGCATATTGTTCCTTCCACTTTGGCTTTATTCCTTGCATTTTGTATTAGCTTCCACAAATACCTAGCTATCCAATCAATAAGTTTATAAATACCAAAATCATATAATGATTTGATGATAGTAATTGTAGTTTTAAAACATAAATTTGCATACCTTTCAAATGGATACATCCATCAGTATTGGATTGGTCCTGCTATCCTTACTTCATATGCCATGTGCATTGGCAAATGCTCCATTGAATCAAAAAAAAACTAGGAGGGAATATCTGCTCTAGTTTGCAAATAATAATTCGCATTTCTGACTCTAATCTCAACATATCTTCTATTTTAAGCAGAATTGTTGTAAGCTCCTTAAAAAATGAGCTAAGTTCTATTAATGCTTGCCACACAGTTGATGGAAATATTTCTCGAAATGCAATTGGTATCAACATTTGCATAAAGACATGACAATCGTGACTTTTCATTCCAAAAAGTTTATGTTTCCTCATATCCATCTGTAAATCTGAGATTCTAAACCCAAATACACATCTCATTTCGACCATTTTTGTCTAATATATAGCAAGCTTTTGGAAGCTTGCCATCAACAACATGCAATTCTGGTCGACGACATATTTCCATAAAGTCTAATCAAGACTTTACATTATCTTTTGTTTTTCTCTCAACATTCATCACTATGTTAAAGATATTTTCAAACACATTTTTCTCTATATGCATCACATCTAAATTATGTCGTATGAGATTTGTGCTCCAATATGGTAAGTCCAAAAAAAGTGACTTATTATTTCAACTAGTTAATTTACTAACAGAAACATTATCTTCATTTGCCCCAATCTTAGTAACTTTTTTTAAGCCTTATGCATCAATTTCTCTTAGCAACTCAACACCAGAGCAAATTTTTGGAGGTGGATCTATTACCGTTCGATTCTTTCTAAAAGCATATTTATTTCTTCTAAATAGATGATCTAGTGGAAGGAACTTATGATGATTATAAAACCATGTTTGTTTCCTTCCATTCTGTAGGGTAAAGGCATCTGATTCATCCTTACAATATGGACATGCTAGTCTTCCAGATGTACTCCAACCAAACAACATTGAGTAAGCTGGAAAGTCACTGATTGTTCATAAGAGAGCTATCCGTAGCATAAAACCTTACTTTCTAGATATGTTATAAGTTTCAACTCCAACTTCTCACAATGTTTCTAACTCTAAAATAAAATGTTGTAAATACACATCTAACTTGTCGTTCTAATTTCTCGGGCGTTGGACAATAACTATTAGAAACATGTATTATTCCTTCATACACATTTCTAGGGGCAGATTATGTGTAGTGAGGATAATAGACCAAAAAAATAATGACTTTCATATTGCCAGAATGGTCGAAATCCATCAGTACATAGGCCTAATCCGACATTATGGCTTTCAGTTGCAAATGAGGGATTCATAACATTAAAATGTTTCCATGCAGGAGAATCAGAATAATGACGCATCACATTGTCTTCTACAAAATGATCATCGTGTCATCTCATACTCGCAGTAATAGCTTCTAAAGCATATAACTTGTTGAGTCATTATATATATCCAATATATATATATCCAATAGAAACAACAAAAAATAAGTAATATATATATATATCCAATCCATCAACCAACCACGACAGAATCAAAAATATGAAATAAACACCAAAAATAACGTGGTTCACTAGTTGCTCAGTACGACTTGCTACATCTACTAGAAAATGCTTATGCGTTACAGATTAAACCAACCAAAATATAGTCTTACAGTATGCAGCATAGAATAGTCACGCTAAATCATGCAGAGAGAAGAGAGTGAGACGATGAACACTTCCCCGGGTCCAAAAAACAGCCACCCAATATTATAATTACAAACATTTTATAATAAAAAAAATCTTTCGGTTCATTTAACCGGCGCGGGTTTGATCATGAAATGGGTCAGGTTCTGTTGTATCTCTGGTCTCTTAATATTTCCTTTCCCGCACTTACATGAAAATATTAAAATAGAAACAGAAATATTTCGTTATACAAACAGATTATCAAAAAACAAATTACATATACAGCATAACTGTTGAAATATTGGTGTTAGTAGAAAGTAATACATTTTCCTATATGGCACAAGCTTTTGTCTATTAATACTTTGTGGTCGATAGAGAGCATGGTCACAAAATTTGCATTGAGTTAATTCTGAGTCATCACCCGAATAAATCATACAGGCATCCAGGCAAGTATGAATTTTATAGATTGGCAACCCAATTCCCTTGATAAGCTTCATGATTTCATAGAAACTATCATTTATAACATTATCATCCGACAACAACTCCTTAATAAATTGACACAGCATCGTAGCACCGTTCAGACAATCGATGCTCTGACTTGATGTGAAGCATTTGAGAAATGGCTGATAACTATGAGTGTATTTGACAATAAGGTCATACTTCTTGGCTTGCAGCATTAAGCTTGTCATAAAAATTTTGTGCAGTTGGGTTTGGAGATTCCTCAACAATATTAGCCTTAAATTGTGGACCTACTGCATCATTAACCATTTGAACAAATATGTCGATGATTCAATAATATTTGTTATTGTATTATGGTTAGTGGCATTCACATTATATAATGCCTCCTCCCCATATATAGATGATTCGATCTCACCATGCAAGTATCACACACGATAATTAGGGACAAAACCATTTTTTTAAAGATGGAACCTTGCCTCATTAACCTCAACAAAATTCTTGTCTTGGCACTTCTTCTTATTACATGGACATCTAATGTGATTACCATCTCTGCCTTCTGGTAGACTAAGTGCAAATTGAACAAATTCTTCGACTCTCGATATAAAGGATTGGTTAGACAATCATTTGTTAGCCTTAAATGCATCCATTCTCTGTTTGAACTCATTTTACATGCCATGAAATGTAACCTAAATTACTGTGTTGATTAATATACAATGAAAATAAGTAAGTATTGAGCATCATCTCACTTTAGGGTCACAAATAATCAAACAAGGGAAATTAGATTCCTTAGCATTCTTAGGACAAAAAAATTAGCATCCCTAGTACAAAAAAATCAAACCTAGAAACAGTGTATCTAAAGACCAAATTGGTGTTAATAGTACTTGCCTATCAGCAACCTCAGCAATAATTGGCAATCTAGGGATGAGTCAATCTAGCTACCTACAAAATGTTCAAATAATAGCCAAGATGTTCATAAAAATACAAAAGGCCACTAAAATTCATATAAAGGCTTATCAATAAGGCTTTCAAGGTGTTATATCTTTACAACTATAATTAATGTATCTAACATAATATAAAAGCTTGGGTTTCAAAGAAAAAACCACATAGAAAAACAAATTAAAAAAAACCACAAAGAAAAACTAAACTAATATCCAAAAAAAATCTCATTTAGAAACCATAGAGAATATATACCTTTAGGAGGCATGAAATATTCAACAAACTCTTAGACATACAACCAATTTAGGAAAAGCATGGAGCAATATGCAAACAGTAAAGACAAAATTTTAATTTTAGATCCATAAATTAGAAAGAAGAAGGCTAAATTTCTTCATAATCTTCATTAATATTCCTAGAAAGAAGAAGACTAAAAATTCTATTAAATATATGAATCCTTGTAACAAACTATAAAAATTTAATTGCTTGTTTGAGTCAATGTCTAAAAAAATTATACTTATCAAATAATATTAGAATTTTACATAACTATAATATTTTATTTATGTGTTAGCTATCAATATATTATATGTAATTTCAAATATAGTATAATCAGGAATATCACATAATAAGTAAATATGTTTGGGAAGTAATATTTTTATTTATTAAATTTTTAAAAATATTATATGATTTAATGTATTTATTTTATTTGTATACACTAATATATTTTAGAATACACTTATATCTAAATGCAATATTAGTAATATGTTTAAAAAATTTAGAAAATATTTATATTTTAGTACCTTAATTAATGAGATAAAAATAAACTTTTTGAAATACTAGTTTTTCACTAGTTTATTTGCTTGTATGGATTTTTAAGTTAAAGTAGAATGAGTTAAAAATATTATAAAATTTATATATGAGTGTATAAATCAACAATAAGAATTAAATGCTAAAATTTATATACATATGTAAATTTTATATATATATTACGAAACAATGAAATAAGACAACAATTTGAGGTCTAAAGGAATTAAGTTGATATAGATCAAAAAATGAAAGGATTTTATTGTTTATTTTTATTTCAAAAATGAAAGAATTTTATTTCAAAAATAAAATTTTTGAAATATGAGTTTTTCACTAGTTTATTGTTTATTTTCACCTTCCCATCATACCTTATGCCTGAATGGATGGCCAATCCAACAAAATTGATCTTGAAGAAGCAAAGAGCAAATAAAATTCACCTCTTCAACTACTTATTAAATACTCAAAAAACATTTTTTGGAGCACAAGAACAATAAAAATATACATTAACTTTTGCAATTTTGTGTTTTTGAGAATCAAAGCATAAAAAATACAATAACTACCTAAATGCATGCCACACGCCCAAGAAGGAAAGAAGATGATACTTACAATCAAGGATGTTCAAGAATGAATACAAGTAAAAGATCTATGTATATTTCACCCTAAAATCGATATTATATAGGTTAATAATATATATCGTGTTATCAGTGAAAAGGTGGTAAGGAAGCAGAAAGAGAAGAGCACCACCAGAAGAAAAATGGAAGATGAAGCAGCTTGATAGACACAAAATGGAAAAAGAGCACCACCACACGAGCTACAATAGGAAGATTGGCAAACAAATTACTACAGCTAGGGCTCTCGTGCTATCTCTAGGTAGGGCTGCCAAAACCTGGAGATAGCACGAGATTTAATATTTTTACAATTTTTTATCAAAACGGGGACTGGAACCCGAGATCTTTCTATCATTTTAATTCCCAAAATTTAAAAATATAAATTTATATTTTTTTAATTAAAATTTAAATGATTTGAATGTTTTTATAATTTAAAGTATAAACACTAAAAAAAATTGAATGGATACTATTAAAATAATAAATTTGAAGTGATAATAATTTTTCACATTAATATATTAAATAATAATATTTTTATTATTTGTTTTTTCAACTTAAGATAAAATTTTTCTGAAGTACTGAGGAAGCAATAAAGTGGTCAAAAAGTGGGAATGAATTATATTTGGATTTTAGAAAATATCAGAAAAATGCTTTTTTTTAATTTCTAGAAATGAGAAGTAGAGTTGAAAATAGAAAAAAAAAATATTAAAAAAATTAATAAGTTTCTAAAGTGAATTAATAATGGAATAAAGAGTATTTTAAAAACATAAAAGAATCCAAAATGACATACCTACCTTTAATTAACGCCCCCAAAAAAATTAGAAGAAAAATGGTAAAAAATGAATAAGTTAAATTTGATTTCCCCTTATTTTTATTTTGTTCTTACATTGTTGTTTATATTAAGTTATCCTGAATCAGAAAAAGGTAAAAAAATTGTATTAAAATAAAATTTCAAAAAACATTATCATTGTATTCTCTATATCTTCAAAAATTGTTATTAATAACATTTTTCAATTTTCACTTGTTATACTCACACACACACACACACAAATACATAATAATATCATAAAACATAAATTTCAAAAAAAATCAAAATAGCATTTTCTATATATTCAAAATTTGTTATTAATAACAATTTTCATTTTTTATTTTGGGGAATACTACATTCAAGAATTGAGTCTTCTTAAGTTATTAAAATTAGTTTTAACACACATCATAAGCATTCATTAAAAGACTTAGGTTATGTTTTATAGATAGACACATAAACATATAGATAGATAGATCGATAGATAGATATAAATATATATATATATACACAAATAAATAAATAGACAGATTGTCAGATTGAAAGATACACACACACACACTCACTCACTAACACATATATATAGACAAATAGATAGATCAGTAGAGAGGCAAATAAATGGATAGATAGATAGATTGGTTGATAGGTTTATAGTTTATTAATTGATAGAGAGATATATAGTCATATTGAAAGATAGACTTTTAGATAGATAAATAAATAGAGAGATAGATAGATAAAAGATAAATAAATATACAGTTTGACAAATAGATAGATAGATAGACATAAAGATAGATGGACAGAAATATTGACTTATAGACTAATAGACTGATAGACTAATAGACTGATAGATTAATAGACTTATAGATAAATTGATAAATTGACATATTGATAGATTCATAGATTGATAGTGAAAAAAATTAAGAAATAGATTGATCGATAGATAGATAGACAAATAGATAGTTAGGCAAAGAGATAGATAGTTAAATAAACAATTTGATAGATTGACTAATTGATAGATAGACAAATAGACATATAGATAGATAGATAAATAGACATATAGAAAAATAAATAGATAGAGAGATAGACAAATAGACAAATAGATATATATACTAATAGATAGATAGACAAATAGATAGATAGACAAATAGATAGATAGACAGATAGACATATATATATATATATATATATATATATATATATATATATATATATATAGATAAAAAGATAGGAAGATAAACATATAGGCAAAAAGAATGATAGATCAGATAGATCGATAGTAAGAAAGAAAAATAGACAAATAGATAGAAAGATAAATAGATAGTTAGATAGAGAGATATATAGATAGATAGACAAATATATAGATAGATAGATAGATAGAATGATTAATAAATAAATAGAAAGATAGATAGACAAATAGACTGATAATTACATAGATATAGAGATTGATAGACAGATATACAGATAGACATATAGACAAATACATAGATAGATTGATAGAGTGATAGACTGATAGATAGATAGATAGATTGATAGATAGATAGATAGACAAATAAATAGACAGATATAAAAAGGATTGACCGAAAAATAGAAAGAAATATAGATAGATAGATAGGCAAATAGATTAATAGGTAAATAGATAGATAGCTAGATAGATAGATAAACAAATAGATAAATAAACATATAGATAGGTAGATATAAAAAATATAAATAGATAGAGAGATTGATAGATAAAAAATCGATAAATAGATAGATCGTTATATAATTACATAGATTGATAAATAGATAGTGAGATAGATCGATAGATAGATATGCATATAGACAAATATATATAGAGAGTTAAGGATTGAAAGACTTATAGACAAATAGTGAGTTAGAGAGTTAGACAGATAGATATATACATAGATTGATAGATAGTTAGATAGATAAATAAATAGATAGATAGATTGAAAATTAAAGATATAGATAGATAGATAAATAGATAGACAAATAGATAGAAAGATAGATACTTAGATAGATAGATAGATAGATAGACTGAAAGATATAATGATATATAGACAGATAGTTAGATATACACATAGATAAATAGATAGATAGACTAATAGATAGAAGGAAAGAAAAAAAGATAGATTGATAGATAGACAGACAGATAGATTTACTAATAGATAGATAGATAGATGGATAGAAACATAGACACATATATAGATAGAGAGATAGGTAGGCAGATAGATTGATAGATTGATAGACAAATATATCATTAAATAGATAGATAGACATATATATATATATATATATATATGTGTGTGTGTGTGTGTGTGTGTGTGTGTGTGTGTGTCGATTGATAGACATATAGATAGATAGACAATAGCTAGATAAAAAGATATATAGACATATAAACAAATAGACACAAAAAGTTAGACAAATAAAAATTATATAAATATCGATAGATAGATATATAGGTAGATAGACAATTAGACAAATAGGTAGATATATAGATAGACAAATAGATATATAGATGGATAGAGAGATAGACTAATAGATTAACTAAAAAAGATAGACATATAGAAACATAGATAAATTCACACTCAGATAAATAAATAGATAGATATAAATAGATTGAGAGAAAGACATATAGACAAATAAAAAGATAAATAGATAAGGATATATATAGATTGATTGATTGACTGATAGATATATAGATAGTTAAATAGTGAGATATAAAGACAAATAAATAGATAGACTGATAGAATGATTGATAGACACAAACTTATACATAAATTGACTAATATACAAATAGAGAGATAGACAAATAGATAGATAGATTGATTAATAGAAAGAAAAATAAACATATATATTTATAGATAGATGGATAAATAGAATGATAAATACACAAATAGATAGATGGATAAATAGAATGATAAATACACAAATAGATAGATTGATAGATTCATACATATATTTAGAATGACATATAGATAAATTGATTGATTGACAAAAAGATAGAAAGATAGACAGACAGATAAATGGAAAGAAAGATAGATAGACAGACAGATAGATATATATATAGATAGATTGATTGATTGATTGACAGACAAATAGATAGATAGAATGATAGACTAATATACATATAGAGATATAAACAAATAGAAACATAGTTAGATTGACATAAGGATAGATAGATAGGTAGAAATATAGATAAATAGATAGATAAACATATAGATAGTCAAATTGACAAATAGATAGATACATAGACAAATAGATAGATATACAAATAGACAAATAGATAGATAGATAGCCATATAAACAAATAGATTGATAGATAGATGAATAGATATACATATATATTTATATATGTGTATGTGTGTGTGTGTACAAATTGATTGACTGATAGACTAATAAAGAGTTAGACAATTAGATAGATCGACAAATAAAAGATAGATAGTTTAATAGTTACATAGATAGATAGATTGAAAGATACACAAATTGAAAAATATACAGATAGACTGATAAACATTTAGACAAATAGACACACACAGAAACATAGACAGATAAACAAATCGATATATAGAAAAATAGATGTATCAATAGATAGATAGATACATAGATAGATAGATACATAGATAGATAGATTGATAGATATAATAGTAGAGATATAGATAAATAAACATATAGATAGACAAATCGACAAATAGATAGATAGACATATAGACATATAAACATATAGACACAAATAGATAAATAGTTAAATAGATATATAGATAGACTGATATACTAATAGGTAGATATATAGTATGATAGAAAGATAAATTATTAGAAAGATAATTAGTTAGATAGAAAAATAGTTATATAGATATATTGATATATTGATTAAATTATAGATAGAAAGATAGATATATAGATATATATAAAAATAGATAGGTATACAAATATACAAATATATAGATATATAGATATATATATATATATATATATATATATATATATATATATATATATAGATTGATAGACATATAGATAGATAGAAAGATAGATAGAAAGATTAATTGATAGACAAATAGATAGATAAATAGATAGATGGACAAATAGATAGATAAATAGATAGAGAGACAAATAGATAAATAGCCAATTTGACAGATAAACAGATGGATAAAGATAGATAGATAGATAGATAGACTGATAGAATAATAGATAGAAAGATAGTTATATAGTTATATAGATAGAATGATAGATAGATAGATAGTTCGATAGTTAGTGAATTAGATAGAAAGAAAGATTTATAGATTCATAGATTGATAGATATACAAATATACAAATAGACAGATAGAAAGATTGACATATAAACATATAGATATTAGAGAGAAAGACATATAGACAAAAAAATTGATAGCAAGTTAGATAATTAGATAGATAAACAAATAGATAGATATTTATATATAGATAGACAGATAGATGGATAGACACATATTCTTAATGATTAAAAGATAAATAGATAGTTAGATAGATAAACAAATAGAAAATAGACAGTTTAATAGATAAATATATTGATAGATATACAGTTAGATAAATTGATTGTTAGACAGTTAGACAAATAGACATTAAGATAGATATATAGATATACAAATAGATATATAGATAGACAAAAGGTAGATTGACTTAGATAGATAGAAAAACATATAGACAAATAGAAATATAGGCAAATTGAAAGATAGACTGATAGATATATAAACAGATAGATAAACTGATAGACTTATAAACTGAATGATAGAAAGACATTTAAATAGTTAGATATAGAGACACACAAATAGATAAATCAATATATAAATGATAGTTAGATAGTTATTGAATTAGATAGATAGAAAGATAGAGAGATCACTAAATTGACAAATTGATAGATAGATAGACATATAGAATGATATACATATATAGATAGATAGATATATAGATAAACAGATAGATAGAAATACACATATATAGATAGAAAAATAAGTAATTGAACTAATAGATTTTCATACAAATAGATAGATTAACATATAGATAGATAGACAAACAAATAGATGGATAGACACATAAACATATAGATAAATAGAATAATATATAGATAGAGATATAGACTGATAGACATATAAATTGATTGAAAGATTTACAGATAGATAGGTTGAGAAATTATTAGATAGATACATAGATATATATATAGATAGATAGATAGATATACATATAGAAAGATAAATAAATAAACAAATAAATAGAAAGATAGACAGATAGACAAATAGATAAATATACAATTAGACATATAGACAAGATGGATAGATAGAGAGATAGATAGAAACATATATAGATAGACACATGTATAGATAGATATATAGATAGATAGATAGATAGATAGATATATAGATAGATATATAGATAGATTGTCAGATAGATATATATATAGTCATATAGACTAATAGACTCTTAGGAAAATTGATAGATAGGCAAATAGACTAATAGATAAATAGATAAATACATAAAAATATAGATAAAAAATAAATATATAAATAGATTAACAAATAGATAGATAGAGACATAAATAGATAGACTGATAGATAGATACACTGATAGATTGATAGATTAATAAAAAATAGATAGGTAGATAAATAAATAAATAGAAAGATAGATAGATAGTTAGACAAATAGACAAACAATTAGATAGATAGATATATAAATAGATAAAAAGATAGATAGATAGATAGATAGCGAGATAGAGAGATAGATATATAGATAGATAGAGAGAAATTTAGGCAAATAGGCAAATAAATAGATAGATTAATAGACAATTTTATATATAGATAGATAGGCAGATAAACACATAGATAGATAGGAAAGATATACACATAGTTATATAAATAGATAAACTGAGAGACATATAGTGATATAGACATATAGATAGATAGATAGAATGATAAATATATAGATGGCTAGATAGATAGAGAAAGTGATAGATAGATAGATAGATCGATCGATATATATATATATATATATATATATATCGAAAAATAGATAGACAATTTGATAGATAGCCATATAGATAGATAGATGGACAGATAGATAGTTTGATACATATATATATATATATACTGATAGAAAGATAGAAAGTATGATAAATAGACATATAGGTAGATAAATAGATAGACAAATATATAGATAGATAAATTGAAAGATAGTTATACAGATATATATATATATATACATTAATATATAGATAGAAAAATAGACAGATAGAACTATAGACATATAGATAGATAAATAGATAGATAGAGAGATATACAATTAGATAGATAGATAAACAAATTGATAGATCGATAGTTAGGAATATAAATACATATACTGACTTACAGATAGACTAAAAGACATATAGATAGATAGATATAAATATATATATAAATAGATAGATAGACAGACAGATAGACAGACAGATAGACAGACAGATAGATAGATAGATTTATTGATAGACAGATAAATAAATAAATAAGTAGATGGATATGCAGATATATAATTAAATAAATAAATAGATTCACAAATAGATATATAAATAAATAGACATATAGGTAGATATACAGATAAACAACTAAATACAGATAGATATATAGATATAGAAATAGATAGATAGATGGATATATAGATATATAGATAGATAGATAGATAGATATATAGACAGACCAACAGATAGAAAGAAAGATAGATAGATAGTTTGATAGACAGATAGAAAGACAGATAGATAATTAGATATACACAAAAACACATATCCCCATAGACACAAAAATAGATAGATAAATTTAAAGATTGATAGATACACAAATAAATAGATATACAAATATAAGGATGAATAGATATACAGATAGAGAGATACACAAATTGATAGGGAGACACGTAGACTCATAAATATATAGATAGTTATATAAATAGACTATAAGACTATTAGATAGTTTGATAGATAGACATATTGAAAAATAGATAGATAGATAGTTAAATATTTAGAAAAATAGATAGATAGATAGATAGGGAAATAGATAGATTCAAATATTGATAGATTAACTAATTGATAGATTGAAAGATAGAGAGATAGACATATAGATACATACACATGTATAAAAATAGATTAATACACAAAGAAACAAATAGACAAATAGTTAGATAGATAGATAAATTTAGAGATACATAGACAGATAGACATTTAAACATATAGATAAATATTCAGATAAATAGATAGATATATAGACAGTTAGATAGATAGATAGTCAAATAGATATATAGATAGAATAATACATAGATAGACATATCGACAAATATATAGAAAGATAAATAGATAGAGACATAGATATACAGATACACTAATAGACTGTTAGACAAATATATAGATAGATAAATAAATGGATGGATAAATATAAATATAAATATAAATATAAATATAAATATAAATATAAATATAAATATATATATATATATACACACAGATTGATAGATATGATGATAGACAAAAAGATAGATAGTTAGATAGTTTGATAGATAAACATATAAAGATATATACTTAGACAATTACATTGATAGAAAGATAGATAAATCGAAATATAATCAAATAGACATAAAAACAAATATATAGTTATATTGAAATACATATAGATAGATAGACAGATAGATATAATAAATATATAAATAGATAGATAGATAGAATAATAGACATATAGATAGAAAGAGAGATATACAATTAGAAAGATATCTAGATAGACATATAGATAGATAAATAAATTAATAAATAGACATATAGACCCATAAACTAAAAGACTAAAAGATAGGCACAAAGATTAATAGATTGAGAGATTAAAAGATAGATAGATAAAGATATAGACAAATATAATTATAGGCATATATATAGAAAGATAATTAGATAGATAGTTAGACAAATAGACAAGAAGATATAAATAGATAGATAAACAGAAAAATAGATAGAAAAAAGATATATAGATAGATAAATAGATAGATAGATTATTAGATAGATAGACATATAGATAAATAAATAGATAAATAAATAGATAAATAGATAGATAAGATAGATAGAAAGATAGACATATATTTAGAATTATAGACAAATAGACTTACAGAGAGATATATAGATAGAAAGATAGATAGATAAATAGATATATAGATAGATAGACAGATAGGCAAATAGATAGACAAATATATATGTAAACACATAGATAGATAGATAGATATATATATATATATATATATATATATATATAGATACTTAGATTGACATATAGACAATTAGATAAATTGAAAAATAGTGTGAAAGCCAAATTAATAGAAAAATAGATAGAATGATAGATAGAGTTAGAATGTTTGAAAATTATATAAATAGACAGATAGATATAAAGACATATATATAGAATCATTAATTGATAGATATATAGTTTGGCAGTTTGACAGATATACATGTACATAGATAGATAGATAAATAAATACACGGATATATAGAAAGATAGAAAGCTAAATAAATAGATATATAGATAGATAGATTAACATAAAGATCGATAGACATATAGACAAATAGATAGATAGCTAGAAGATATTCAATTAAATAGATATGCATATAAATAAAAAGATAGGTAGTCAGATAGATAGATAGATAGAATGATAGATACACAGATGGATGTGTGTGTGTGTGTGTGTGTGTGCATTTTGAAAGGAAGATAGATAGATAGAAAGATAGTTAGATAGTTAGATAGTTAGATAAATAGACAGATACAAAGATAGATACTTAGATAGTAAGTTAGTTACATAGATAGATAGATAGAAATATTAACAAATAGATACATAAATATATAGATAGACATATAGATAGATAGATAGATAGATAGATTGATTGATTGATTGACATATAGAGAGATAGATAGATATACAATTCTATAGATAGACTGATAGACTGACAGACAGACAGATTGATACAGACTAATAGAAAGATAAAATAAAAGATAGATAGTCACATATACAAAAAGGTTGATATACTAATTGACAAAAAGATAAAAAGATATACACACAAAATATATACATATAGATAGATTATAGATAGATAGACATATAAAAATATTGAAACATAGATATATATACATATACACAGATAGACATATAGATAGATACATAGATAGATTTATAGATATATAAATAAATACATAGAAAAATAAATAGATAGATGGGCCAATAGGTAGATTGGTAGATAGGTAAATAGACACACATATGAATAGTTAGATTGATAAAGAAATATATTGAAAGAAAGATAGATAGTTAGATAAACAGACAGATAGATAGATACATAGACTGGATGACATATAGATAGGCATATAAGTAAATAAATGGATAGACAGATACATAGATACAAAAATAGATATATAGATAGAAAGATAGATAGATAGATAGATAAATAGATAATAAATATATAAAAAGGTAGATAGATACATAAATAGAGAGATACACATATAGTTAGATAGATAGAATTATAGAAAGAAATATAGATTAATCGATAGATATATAGAGAGATAGATAGATATAAAATTAAATACATAGATAGATATATAGATAATGAGATAGATAGATAGATAAGTTGACAAATAGACAGATAGACACATAAACAGATACACACATAGACTGAAATACATATAGACAAATAGATAGATAGACAAGTTCACATATAGAGACATAGATAAAAAGACAAATAGATAGATGAATAGATAAATAGATAAATATATAAATAAATAGATAGATAAATAGATATAAAGATATAAAATAGATGATAGAGAGATAGACTGATAGATAGATAGATAAATAGACAAATAGAAACATAAATAGATTGATAGTTAGATAAACAAATTGACAAATATTCTAATAAAGTAATAGACAGTGAGATAGTTTGATAAGTTGACAGATACACAGATAGATAGCTTGAAAGATAATTTGTTAGATAGTTAGATAATTAGATTATTAGACTAATAGAGAGATAGATAGACATATGGATATATTCACCTTTTGATAGATTAATATATTGAAAGACTGAGAGATAGAAAAATAGATAGATACACTGATATATATCTAGATAGATAGATAGATTGTAATATAAATAGATAGATAGACAAATAAACACTTAAACAAATGGATAAATTGATTAATAGATAGAAGGATAGAAAGATAGATAGATAGATATATAGATAGATAAATAGATTGACTAATAGATAAAAGACAATTAGTCACATAGACAGATAGACAAATAGATAGACATATAGATAGGTAGAATAATAGAAATATAGATCTATAAATTGATATATTGATAGATTGTTATAAAATTATACATATATATAGATAATCATATAGACACCTAGATAGAAAGACAAATAAATAAATAGATAAAGATATAGATAGATATATATATATATATATATATATATATACATAGATAAATATGTTGATTCATAGACAAATAGACAGATAGTCAATTGAAAGATAAATAGATAAATAGATAAACAAATAGACACTTAGTGATATAGAAATATATATATATATATACAGATAGATATACAGGTAGATAGATAAATAGACAGATAAATAGATATATACATATATATATCGACATATAGATAAATAGTCAGATACACAGATTGATAAATAGATTTACAAATATAGATATATCCTTATTGATATAGTAACAAATATATTAAGGGACAGAAATATAAATAGACATATAAAGAGATAGATAGATAGATAAATATACAAATAGACAAAGAGACAAAAAGAAAGACAAATATATTAATCGATAGACATATATATAGATAGATAGAAATATAGAATGATAAAAGCAAAATAGGTTGATTGATAGGTAGACCAATAGAAAGATTGACATATAGACTGATATATATATAGATAAATGGATAAATAGATACATATATAGACAGATAAATAGAAATATATTCATATATACAAATAGAGAGATAGTGAAATAGATAGATAGACAGATAGATAACATATAGATAGATTGACAGATAAATAGATAAACAAATATACATAAAGAAAATAGACAGATTGACAATGAGATAGATAGATAGATATACAAATTGATAGATAGTCCAATAAACTGATAGACAGATATATAAAAAGATAGATACATACATACATAGAAATAAAGATAGATAGAATGATAGTCAGATAGAGATAGGAATAAGGACAGATAAACACAAATATATATGCACATAGACATATAGATAGATAGATTGATACACACATAGATAGATAGATAGAAAAATAGATTAATATACTAAATGGAAGTAAGATAGTTTATAGATATACAAATTTACTGATAGAGAGATATATAGTTAGATAGTTTGATAAATAGATAGATAAATAGATAGATATTTAGTTAGATAGTTACATAGATAGATAGACATATAGATAAACAATTTGATAGATAGATAGAAAGAAAGATAGATAAAGTGATTTATAGATAGATAGACAAATTAATAAACAGATTGATAGATACACATATAGTTAGATAGATAGAAAAATTGACAAATAGACTAAAAGGCATTAAGATAGATAGTTAGATAGTTTGATAGACAGATAGATAAATAGATAGTTACCAAGATAGATAGATATACATATAGACATTTAGATAAATAAACATATAAAGAGATAGATATATAGATAGATAGAAAAATAGACAGATAAATTGAAAGATAGACATATAGATATCTAGAATGAAAGATAGGTAGACAAATAGATAGAAAGACAATTGAATGATATAGAGATATAAAGACAGATATATATATATATACAGATAGGCAGATTCTTTAATAGATTGATAGATAGATAGTTAGATAGTTTGATAGATAAATAGTTAAACAGATAGATAGAAAGAAAGTTAGATAGTTTTATAGATAGATAGATGCATTGACATATAGTCATTTAGATAAATAAACAAATAAACAGATAGATATATAGCTAGATCGACAAATATACAGTCTGATAGATTGATAGATAGATAGAATGATAGATAGATAAATTCATAGATAGAGAAATAGTAAGAAAGATAGATAGATAAATAGATAAACAGGTAGACTGATTAATAAAAACATAGCTAGTGATATAGACATATAGACAGATAGACAAATTGATAGTTAGATAGATAGATAGATAGTCAAATAGATATTTAGACATGTAGAAACATAGACACATTGACAAATAGATAGATAAATAGATAGATAGAAAGATAGATACATATTCACAAAAATACATAGGATAATAGTAAGATTCACATATAGACAAATACACTTATAGACAAATAAATATATAGACAATTAGAAAAATAGATAAATATATAGATAAAAACATAAACAAATAGAAAAATATATAGATAGATAAATAAATAGATAGATCGATTGATTGACTATTAGATAGAAATAATTTTAGTTAGATAGTTTGACAGATATATAGTTAGATCAATAGTAAGATAAAAAGATAGACAGTTATATAGTTACATAGATTGATAGGTAGACATATAGACATTTAAATAAATAAACAAATAAAAAGATAGATATATAGATCAATAGACAAATAGATAGATATATAGATAGATAGATAGATAAACAGATCAAATGCTAGACAGATAGATAGATAGAAAAATAGACAGATAAACAAATAAATATATATATATAAATAGATAGATTGAAAGATAAAAGATTGGCTGATAGACTGATATATAGCTAGAGAGATAGATAGATAAATAGAATGATAGACAGCTATATATAGAGATAGCTAGATAGATAAATATATAGATAGATAGATATATAGATAGATAGATAGATAAAGAGATAGATAGTTATATCTATCTAAAGATAGATAGATGGATGGACAAATAGACAAATATACAGATAGAGAGGCTTAGTGATAGAATATATACATATAGATAGATAGATATATAGTTAAAAAAATTGATAGATCGACAAATAGAGAGATAAATAGATATAAAAATAGAAAGATAGATTGACAGATTATCAATAGCCATTTAGATAGGTAGCCAGATAGATGCATAGACATATAAATACTTAGATAGTTAGATAGATAGATAGATATGCAGATAGTCAAATAAAAAAATAGATAGATAAATTTATAGATAGACAGACAAATAAAAATTTAGATAGATAGATAATACATTGACTGATAGACTGATAGATAGCTAGAAAGATAGACAAATAGACTGATAGATACCTATATATAAAGATAACTAGATAGATAAATAGATAGATAGACGAATAGATAGAATGATAGATAAATAGAATGATATATAGATATAAAGATAGATAGATAGATGGACAAATACACAGAAAGATAGATAGATAGATAGATAGATAGATGGACAAATAGACAGATAGATAGATATAGAGATTGAGTGACAGAAGATAGACATATTGATAGATATATATATATATATATATGGATTGATTGATAGATAAAGAGTATTTTAAAAATAATAAATTAAATAATTACATTTTTGTTTAAACTGTATGGCAATCAACTTTAATTTGTGTTTGTTCATGTCTATATTAACTGTATGTGTGTGTGTGTGTGTGTGTGTGTGAATATGTTTGGGTTTCTCCGAATTTTTTGGTTTGAGTTTTAGCCTATTATATGTATGTAAAAGCCTATTATCAGTAGTGGTAGCTGTGGCAGCGGCGGCGGCGGCAGTAGTGATGGTAGTGGCGGTAGTGGCACCAGACGTGGTAGTGTCGGCAGTGGCAGCAGTAGCGGCATCAGCGACAGCGGGGGCGTCAGTAGTGGCGGTAGCTGCAGCGGTGGCAGCAGCAGTAGTGGCGGAGGCAAGATATGCATTAGAGGCAGGAGAGGCCATAGAGGTAGTGGCAACATCAATGGCAGTGTTAGCATCGGTGGCAGTAGTGACTGTAGTGGCTGCAATGGCACAAGAGGCAGCACCGATAGCAGCCGTAGTGGCGGTAGCACCAGCAGTAGCGGCAGCAGCGGCAGCAACGGTAGCACCGACAAGGGCGGAAGTGATAGCAGAAGTATTAGGAACAGCAACAAATGTGATATATACATACGTATATAGTTACTATATACGTACGTATAATTCTGCATTATTTTATGTACATATATACTGAGTATATATGTACTCGGTATATATGTATGCATAATACTATATTTTATAAGTATAAATACTGTAGTAATATATGTATGAGTCAAATGCTAGTATGTATGTACATTTTTGCGGTAGTAATATATATTTATCAAAACATAGTTTTATTTTAATTTATTTTGATTTTATTTGGTTGTTTAAATTTCTTACAGATGTTGTACCGTATTGTTTCCCCTACGAAGCTAGTATAAGCGAATGGATTTTTCTATAGACATGATGCATCGTGACTCAAACAATATTTTCGTAGCGGAAAGTTGGTGATCGGAGGAGCAGAGGGAGATAAAGCAATGTCAATGCATTGATAGATTATACTTTATGCACAGTCAGTAGATACATTGATAACTAAGATGTAATATAATTTTTTTAGTTATTTTAAATATTGTATTAGAATATGTTATTAAATGAGTTTTTTTTGTTTAATTTAAAATTTTCATTTATAGTTTCTGTTTATTAAATTTAATATAAAAATATTAAATTATTTAATTAAATTTTAATTTAAGCTATATGACAATCAACTTTAATTTGTGTCTGTTCATTTCTATAATAACTATTTTTTTTATATCTGTGAAAATGTTTGTGTGTCTTCGAATTTTTTGGGTAGAGTTTTAGCCTTTTATATGTATGTAAAAACTTATTATCAGCAGTAGTATCAGCAATAGAGGGCAGCGGCGGCAGTGGTGTTGTCGGCAGTAGTGAGGGCCACAACGGCAGCAATGGCAGTGGCAGCGGCAGGAGCGGTTGTAGCTGCGGCATCGAAGGTAGTGGCAGTGGCTGCACCATAAGCAGTGGCAGCAGCATTGGGAGAGCGGGTGCGGTGACATCGGAGGCGGCACCAGTGGCTGCACCGAAAGCAGCGGTGGTAGTAGTGGCAGCACCATAAGCAGTGGTAGCACCGGAAGCAGAGGCAGAAGTGGTAGTGTGGAGGTAGCAGCGGTGCTAGTGACAGCAACATAGCTATGGCATGCAGTGGTAGCACCTGCAGCGAGGGTTGTAGCAGTAGTTGTGGCAGCTGCGGTGGCAGTGGCAGCTACGGCATTGGCAGAATTGGCGGTAGTGGTAGCAGCGGCATTGGTGGCAGCGGCAGCGGCGGCAACGGCGATAGTAGCATTGGTATTGGCAGCGACAATGGAAAAGACAACAACAGCAGGAGCGGCAACGACAATGGCAATGGGAGCAACAGTAAGAGCAGTAGCAAAAGCACTAAATGAGGTATATACGTAAGAATAAATTCAGTTTATACGTACATAAAATACGGTAGTATTTTATGTACGTATATACTAAGTATATTTGTACTCTGTTTATATGTACACATAATACTATTATTTTTATGTACATATACTATAGTAATATATGTACGAGTGAAATGCTAGTATATTTTTACATATATACTATAAGATTATATATGTATAAAAACATGACTTTTTTTTAATTTGACTGAGTAGTTTAAATTTCTTATTGATATGATACCGCATTATTCCTCATACAAAGCTTTTATAAGTGATGAAATTTTTCACTAGACATTACATGCCGTGACTCAGAAAGCTTTGTCACAGTAGAAAAAATATGATCGGAGGAGCAAAGGAATACAAAGAAATATCAATGAATGGATATATTATATTTTTTGCACTGTCTGCAGATACATTGATGAATAAGATGAAATACACATTTTTTACTTTTTTGTTTCAATTATGTAAAATATTAAATTTGAATAACATATTAAATGATTTTATTCTTTGTTTATTATAAATTATTTATTGTTTCAATTTTTATTCAATTTGATATAAAAATATTAAATTATTTAATTAAAAAAATTTAAAAATAAATTAAATTCTAAAATTATTTTTGAAATTAAAATAGCTAGGGAATTTTCCCTAGCTAATTTAGAAAGGGAAATATTAAAATTAGCGACGGATTTTCAATCTTTAAATTTATTTAGCTAGGGACTATATGTGTCACTAAAATTTATAGACCAGCACTTTAGCTAGGGAATCATCCGTCGTTATTTTTGTTTAGCGACGGAATATATCAGTTATCTTGCTAATTTAGCTAGGAATTTTGTCTTTTGTAGCAAGGGATTTTTCTGTCGCTAACTTTTTAGGCTAGGGATACTTTTGTCGCTAAAATTTAGTAAGAAGCACTTTGGATTGGGAACCGATCCATCGGTAATCCATCCCTATATCTCATTTAGCAACGGAAAATACCCATTTAGCTAGGGAATTATCTCTAGCTATATAGGATTTTTCTTGTAGTAATTTTGTCCATACTAAAATTTATATGAATTAAAAAATTGAATAAGATCATTACTATTAGCTTATAATATTCCATTTTTATTAAAATAATAAATATAACTTTTTTATTGAACTTTTCACATTAAGTACATTTTGGAATTTTATAAATTATAATTTTATATCAAATAATATGAAATTTGATGCCATAATAATAATTTCATATTATATTCATAAAAAATAAATTTAATTTTTAAAATTTTATAATCATTATATATATATATATATATATATATATGAAATATTTTATTATAATATTATATTATTTTTTTTATTTATAAAATAATATCATTTATAGTTAATTAAAAATCTATTTCTTTTTTTATTTAAATTATTTATTTTTAATAATTTTTGTTTACTTTTATATTTTTGTTTCTTTTTTTTCTATATATTTACATTCATTTTTTTATTTATAGTTTCTGTGAAATATAAAAATGCTAAGGCATACAAGCACATAAACTATTTTATCTATCTTTGTGAAGAGGATGAGAGGAGAAACGAATTGGGACTATGGGAGCACGTGTAACTCATAATTCTACCTATTCTTGTTACCAAGTAAGATTAATAATGCTCTTCTCCTTCAGAATACGAATTATATTTCTTTCTTTCTCACAATTTGATTTCCACTGGTGAAGTTTGGTTGGTACAGATTAATCGATTTTAATTTTTTTTTTCCCCAATTTTTATTCTTCTTTCTTCTATTTTCACATCACTTATTTGATTTTGACTCTCCACCATGAGTGAAACAACATATGGTTAGTGTCAACTTTGTTCTTCTAATGATTAATTTTTTAGGGTTTTATGGATTTAAAATACAAAATGTATGCTTATTGTTTTCTGCTTCTGTAATTTAAGAAAAAAGTATGTGTATTGTTTTCTTCTATTGTAACTTAAGAAAAAAATACCATGAGATATCAAAAAAGATTGTCATGTTCAAAACAAAGTAACTCAAGTTCGTCAATAGATTCTCATGTGATGTATCTATTTCACTTGTATATCGCTATGATACAGGTTTCCGGTGTACAATCAATCATTAATTGATAATCTAGTTTCTGATTCCCAATAAATCATTATTTCTTTTTTCCGAAAGATTATCATGTGGTTCATCTTGCTTGACATTCGAGTTTATGTTAGAAAAATATGAGCATTTCTTAAAAACTCATCTTCTTTGATTTGTATCTTAGAATTGGATTTAGTTTTGATGGTATCAGATCTGTATTTTAATTTATTTCTCAGCTGATCACTATTATATTTTTTATTGACTTTTGTTTCTAATCTGGAATTTAAATTCTACAAATTCAGCTATTTTTTTTCTTAATCTCAGTTGGACCCATGATTCTATGCATGTTGTTTTAGACTTGCACCATAATAATAAAATTTTGATTTGATCATCTTTTTTCATTTTTTTTATTTTTGCATTTTCTAGGATATGCACCGCAAGCTTAATATTCTTATTTGTTATAATTATAGATGAATATAAAGAAAAGTTACGTTACTAAAATCCGTCACTATATTCAGGAAGTAATTGGCTAGAGAGGTTCCGTGCTAAAATCCATCGCTATATTAAGTATGTAATTAGCAAGGGAAATTCAGTCGCTAAATGCATAGCTATTTTTTTGGGATGTAATTAGCTAGGAAAATTACGTCGCTAAAATCTATCACTATATTTAGAATGTAATTAACTAGGGAATTCCATAGTTAAAATCTATTGCTATATTGTGGATGTAATTAGCTAGGGAAATTCTGTTGCTAAAATGGTTGCAAATTTCAATATTTTATTAGCTAGGGAAATTCCGTCACTAAATTCATCACTAATTTCTGGATTATATTAGCTATGAAAATTCAGTCACTAAATCCGTTGCTAATTTTCGGATTTAATTAGCTAGAAAAATTTCGTCGCTAAATCCATCGCTAATTTCTAGATTTTATTAGCTAGAGAAATTTCGTTGCTAAATCCGTGCTAATTTCTAGTTTTTATTAGCTAGGGAAATTATGTCGCTAAATTTCAAATTTTATTAGCTAGAGAAATTTCGTCACTAAATTCATCGCTAAATTCCCGAGTTTTCTTGAGTAGAATTTATGAACATTTTCCGTCACTAAATCCGTTGCTAATTTTCCCAATTTTCTTGAGTGGAATTTATGAAAATTTTTAATCGCTAAATCCATCGCTAAATTCTCTACTTTTCATGAGTGGAATTTATGAAAATTTTCCGTCGCTAATCCATAGCTAATCCGTCGCTAAATTCCCCGCTTTTTTCTGATGTGGAATTTACGAAATTATTCCGTCACTAATCCATCGCTAATCCATTGCAAATTTTTATTTTAATGAAAAAACATAGATCCCTTGTTATTCCCAAGCAAATCTCTCGCAATTTAGCTATGGATTAATCCCTAGCTAAAATTCCCAAGCTAAAATTCCCAATCTAAATCAATATTTTCTTGTAGTGGATAGTCATATAGCTAGACAAATAGAAAGATATAAAGATATACAAATAGAAAGACAGACAGATAGATAGAATGACACATATACAAACATATAGATAGATAGATTGATTGATAGTTAGATAGATTGATTAATAGATAGAAAGATTGAGAGAAAGATAGATGATATATAGATAAAAAGATAGATAGAAAGATAAATAGATAGCTAGATAGATAGATATATATATAGATAGATGGATTGGTAGATAGAGACACAAATAATGTAAAAAATAGATAGATAGATAAATAGATAGATAGATATATAGATACATAGACAAATTGATAGATAGATTTATTTAAAAAATGATAGATATATTGATAGATATATTGTTAGATAAATAAATAGATAGATTGATATATAGATAGATAGAAAGATAGATAGATGGATGAATAGACAAATAGATAGATGGATGAATAGACAAATAGATAGTTAGATAGATAGATAGATAGATAAATAGATAGACAGATAGATAGACATATATAAAGATAAATAAATAGATAGATATATAAATAGATATATAGATGGTTAGATAGATAGAGAGATAGATAGATATATAGATAAATAGAAAGATAGAGAGAGAGACGGATAAATAGATATTTAGATAGATAATTAGATTGAGAGATAGATTAAATGTAAGATTGATATAAAGATTTATATACATATTAATAGAAAGATTAATAGACATATTAATAGATAGATTGAAACAAAGATAGAAAGTGAGATAGATAGACATATTGATAGAAATATAGAAATAGATAGATATCTAGATATATAGAAAACTAGATATATAGAAAGTTTAATAGATAGATAAATAGATAGATTGATCGATTATTAGACAGCTAAATAGATAAATAGAAAATTTGATAAATTATTAGATAATTAGATAAATTAATAGATAGATAGATAGATAGATAAAAAATTGGATAGATAGATTTAAAGATAAATAGATAGATAGTAGATTGATATATATATATATATACACACACACATAAATATATACATATAGATTAAAAGAATTGATCTAGAAATGTATCTTTCTATCGAACTCACTGATCCCTCTGGTATAGGAGCTATCTTGACTTCTTACTTAAAATGCCTACTTGAAAAATGGTCAACTGAAGCAATCGCAGCTCCTAGTCCTCACAGACTTGCATCCCTTATTCGTCCAATACCAGTTCGTGACCCATATTCATTGAGAGATAGATAGATAGATAGACAGATAGATAGATAGACAAAATGATAATTTAAAAGATAGACAGAATGATAGATAGATAGACATATAGATTGATAGACAGAGAAATAGAAATAAAGATAAATGAATAGATGTACATATAGACAGAAAGATAGAAAGATATATAGATAGACATATAGATAGACATGTAGTAAGATAAAAACATATACAGATAGAAATGTAGATAAATAAATAGATAGATTGATAAACAGATAGATAGATAAAAAGAAAGATAGATATTCTAATATATCGATAGATAGATGAATAGATAGATTGATTAAGAGATAGATAGATAAATAGATAGATAGAAAGATAGACAAATTGATAGATTGATTGATAGACATATTGATAAAATGATTGATATACATATTGATAGACATGTTGAATGATAGGTTGATAGGTTGATAGACAGATAGATAGACAAGTAAATAGATAGACAAATAGATAGATAGATTGATAGATAAATTGATAAATAAATAGATATACATATAGAACGACCGATAGATAGACAGATAGATAGACAAATATATAAATAAATATAGATAGAGAAAGAGAGATAGATAGACAAATTGACATATAAATAGAAAGATATATAGATAGACAGTTGGATTAATAAATTGATAGAAATATACAACGACGGGTTGATAGATAGATTTGATAGATAGATTGATAGTTAAAAAGATAGATAGATAGACAGAAAGTTAGATAAATAGATATATAGAAAGATAGATACTCAGATAGGTCGGTAGGTAGATAGATAGATAGATAAATAATTAGATAGTTAGAAAGATAGAAAGACATAAAGATATGCAGATAAAAAGATAGACAGATAGATAGATAGACAGACATATATACAAATAGATAGATAGATAAATAGATTGATTAATTGATTGATAGTTAGATTGATTGATTAATAGATAATTAGATTGAGAGAAATATAGATAGATAGATATATAGATAGATATATAGACAAATAGATAGAAAGATTAATTGATAGAGAGATAGATATATAGATCTATAGATAGATTAGTAGATATATTCACAAATATTGTAAAAAATAGATAGACAAATAAATAATTAGATCGATAGATACATAGATACATAGACAGATTGAAAGAAAGATTGATAGATAGATTTATAGACAATTTAATAGATAGATTGATAGATATATTGTTAGACAAAGAAATAGATAGAATGATATATAGATATATAGATTGATAGATAGATCAATGGATAGATAGGAAAATAGATAGTAAGATAGATAGATAGATAGATAGATAGATAAATAGATAGATAGAAAGATAAATAGATATATATATCGATAGATAGATCAGTAGATATATACACAAATAATGTAAAAAATAGATAGACAAATAGATAAATAGATCGATAGATACATAGATAAATAGGCAGATTGATAGAAAGATTGATAGATTTATAGACAATTTAATTGATAGATAAATTGTTAGACAAAAAAATTGATAGATTGACATATTGATAGATAGATAGATAGATAGACAAATAGATGGATAGATAGAGAAATAGATAGTCAAATAGATAGATAGATAAATAGATAGCTAGACAGATAGATAGACATATAAAAGATAGAGAGATAGACAGATATATAAATAGATATATAGACAGATAGATAGATAGAGAGATAGGTAGATAGATAGTCAAATATATAGATAGAATGATAGATAGGCAGACAGATAGATAGATAATTATTTAGAAAGATAAACAGATATATAAACATATAGATTTACAGATAGATAGAAAAATTGATATATAGATAGATAATATAACAAAAAGATAGATATATTGATAGATAGATAGACAGACAAATAGATAGATAGATAGACAGACAGACAGATAAATAGATAGATAGATTGATTGATTGATTTATTGATTGATATGTCTATAGAATGTTATAGAGGTAGACAAAAAGATAGATAGATAGATAGATAGACAAATTGATTGATTGATTGATTAATAGATTGATCAACAGATTGATAAATAGATTAATAGGCAGATTGATAGACATATTGATATAGAGTGATAGATAGATAGTTAAAAAGACAACTAGATAGACAGATAGATAAAGAGATAGATACATAGATTGATAGATAGATAAAAAGATAGATAGAGAGAAAGATAGAAAAAAGATAGTTAAATAGACAAATAGATAGATATATACACAGATAGATAGACATATAGATAGATAGATATATAGATAGATAGATAAACTGATATATTGATATAATAGATAGATATACAGATACAATGATAGATAGATAGATAGATAGATAGAGAGAAAAATAGAAAGATAGATAAATAAATAGATAGTTAGATACATAGACAAAAAATTGATAGATATATAGAAAGATAGATAGATGACAAAAAATAGACAGATAGATAGCCAGATAAATAGACAGATATATAGAAATATATATAGACATGTATTTATACAAATAGATTGATAGATAAAAAGATACATAGATAGTAAAATAGATAGACTAATAAATAAATAGATATAGAGAGAGAGATATATAATAGATAGATAGATAGACAGATAGATATATAGAAAGATAAATAGATAAATAGCTAGATAGATCGACAGATAAATAGAAAGATAAATTGATAGAAAGATAGACAGATAGATGTACAAAATGTTAGATAGATCGATTGACATATTGATAGATAGATTGATAGATATTGATAGATAAAAGATAGACAAATAGATAAATAGATATATAGATATAGACACAGATAATTAGAAAGTTAAATAGATAGATATATAGAAAGGAAGAGAGATAAATAGATATATAGATAAATATATAGATAGATAGATTGAAAGATATATAGATAGATAGATAGATATATATATATATACACACACACACACACATAGATAGATAGTAAATAGATAGATAGATAGATTGGTATATAGATTAATAGATGGACTAATAGATAGAATGATAGATTCATAGATAGATTGATAAATAAATTAATAGATAGATAGATAGACAAATAGATAAATATTTACTTAAATAGAAAGATAGATAGAAGATATATTGATAGTTAGATAATTAGATAGACATATATATAGACAAATAGATAGAATGATTGATATTCCAATTGATATACTGATAGATAGATAGAATGTTAGATAGATAGATTGACAGATAGATAGATAGATTGATAGACAGGTTGTAGACAAATTTATAAATAGATAGATATATACATAGATAGTTATAAAGATATATAAAAAGATATACACATATATACAATAAAATAGATAGATAGAGAGTCAGATAAGTAAATAGATAGATAGACATTAATATACATTTCAATAAATATATATATTAATAGATAGATATACATATATAAACACATATAAATAGATAGATATAAATATAGATAAATAGATAAACATATAGATAAATAAATAGATAGATAGATAGAGTGACAGACAGACAGACATATAGATAGATAGATAGACATATAGATAAAAAGATAGATATATGGATAAACAGATATATATATATATATATATATATATATATATATATATATCTATAGTTAGATAGATAGTTAGATGGATAGATATATAGATACACAAATAGATATACAGTTATATAGAGATAAAGATATAGAAATAGATTGATAGAGTGATAGACGGATAGACTGAAAGATAGATAGATAGACAGATAGATAGATAGACAGATAGATATACAAATAGATAGATAGATAGACAGATAGATTGATTCATAGATTGATAGATATATAGATAGATAGATGAATGAT